>JAUTBZ010155468.1:0-11353 GCA_032361785.1 Lepetodrilus galriftensis
TTGTCAAAATCCCTGATCCTCCTCTCGTGCATGTTTAACCCTCTCACTGCTGGATTAGGCAAGTCACTGTTCTTTGGGGCACCTCCGGTTGCCTTCAGCATGGAGAGGGTTACAAGTAGAATAGAAGAATGCAGTCGATGACCTCTGTTATAAGTACAGCCACGATGGAGATCCGCGGGACAGGAAGTTAATAATGTGCACAGCACGGAGCCGCTTGCTGAATGTGTTTGCACTGTTGCACCTTGACAAAGACGTTTCATGGCATTTATTTCGATTTTTAATGATTTATTTGGTACACGTTTTGAACATATTGGCCATTTTCTCGAATTTAATGATTTTACATCTTTTGAAAAAGTGGCCAATTGATCAAAAATGTTAAAAATCATTAAAAATTCCAAATCGAAAAAAAACCCACAAAATAATCTTTGACGAGGACTAGTGTTTGCAGTGACTATATTATGGAGACTTGTGTCACGGTACAACGTTGATCATAATACGACAGCGTCTGGTAGTAGGTATTGCAATTTTACGAGAACAAGTAATGTACAGTAAGTATTACAGCCACCAATAACCTACACGTATACATCCCGGTAGAGCCTGTCATATTTAAGGTTAGCAGTAGTCTGAACGAGACTTGGGTCCCGTAGTTCAGAACAATTGTAGCTACAAACTGATTGCAAGTCAACTTTTGGGGACCCGCTACAATCCTGTTTTCAAGAAACACCTTTATCGCTGCAATAGATTTAGCTAACCGTATTCTCGAACCTCTTATCTAAGAATTTCTTAGTCAGAAAATATCTATTTAAAATTGACAGTTAGGTAAATTCCTAGTACTTACGACCTTCTTAGGACTTACGAAGTTTCGAGAATACTCTCAAGTATTGTAGCGATACAGGTGCTTCATGAAATGGACTTACACTTGTAACTGGTTCCTCAAATTAGACGTACACGTTTACAATCAATTGTAGCCACAACTATTCTGAGCGACACGGATCTGAATGAAACCGGCAATGATCACTCGCAGCACTACGGCCCCATTCATCCCAAGTTGTCAAATTGGAATTGCATGCGCTATGTGGTATAGTGTGGCATCGTATCACCGCCAGCCGGGCAATAGACGGCTTCCAAACGTATTCCAGAGCAGACATCGCATTACTGGTAGCTTCTTCAATAACACCACGAAGAACGTAAAGTTCTTTAAATAAATCCCAAAAGCCATTAATTTCTCAACAGATTTAATAGAAGTTCGGATTTGGTTTCCAGTAAATACATTACTTTTTTCTTAAACTGACACTGGATTACGAAATGTGCACTATCTAGACAGGAAGCGATAATAAGTATACCTAGGTCGCAATGAATGTACTACAGTACAGAATAGATCATTCCCCTGCATGGATTTCGCAAACCGGAAGTGAAGGTAAAATCATGCCGCGCATGCGCATTCTATACACTATGCCCATAGTTTGCTGTATGTTTTACATTATTAAAAAAGCTGTCACTAGTTCACATCTTCTAATCTCGTCTGGGATGAGTAAAACGGAGATGTATTCACGTAAATCAACAAACCTACATGGAAATGTGGAAATCAATTCACTTAAGTGAAAAATTCCCAGTAGACCAGCACGGCCGTTTACATACATAACACATCCTGTAGAAAGTACACACTAACAACGCAGACAGGTTATTATTCGTACCAGACATCGTGTTCCTTAAATTTTGACATGTGTGCTCCTTTTCGTCCTCGGAGAGTCCACACTGCACGCTCCAACGTCCGGTTACATGAGCACCTTTCACAGCATTGATGGGCCACGTTATGGGTGGCAGGATATCGAATCTTTCCCTGACGTCGGAGTAGGGAGATGCCTACTTCCGGTTACATAAGCCGTAGTTCACAACTTCGACAGGACGCGTTTTGAATGGCAGGATATCGAACACGTCCCGGACGTCGGAGTAAGGAGATGCAGCCAGGAAATGGAGCACGCGTCATAGCATTCAAATGCAGCCGTGTTAATGATTTGTGATGGAATGTATGTTCTATGCCTTACCAATGACAGACAGTCGTCTGTTGGCGAGTAGGTCTGCGAATTTGGAGATATTTGCGTGAATTACACATCCGTTGTAGACGTAACGTCTATGCACATACTGTTACGATCGATTGACACGAATCAATCAAGTATGGCCCTCCACTCCAATAAATGCAGATATAAGTTTATTTGAAATACATCTTGCAGTACATGCTCTACCTACAGCGCTTAGCTACTCCAGACTCCGTGCTATTCCAAGGATATGGAAAAGTCTGGAGTAGCCACGCGTTGTAGGTAGGTAGAGCATGGTTGCAGTTGGGATACGTAACAGATACCTATCAGTATGGGTACGATGTCGTGAGGCCCTCGTATGTACGCCAAATTTTGCACAAACTCGTTAATCAGAAGTAGGCTACGTAAATGTAAACTATGTAATCACATTATGAATTGAAATGTTGTTACTTCCACAGAAACCACCATCATTTCTTAACACTAAGATTTATTGTACTTAATTCTTGGCAATTTGTTCGTTAACGTACCTCTAAATAGCTAGCAGCAGTACCATTAGCGACAGTACATTTATATCTGGAAGACATATGGAACCATATGTATGTCACCGTGAAAAGCCTGGTCACTCGTGATTTACACCATTAAATAGAAACACAGATCGTTATCTGTTCTATGGATACACCCTTTTAAAAACCTACCAGTCTAATACTGCTCGCAATAATGCGATTAGGATAATGGTTCAGTGGCTAAAAAAGGAAAGTAAAACCTTCCGAAATCAAGAAATTGAATCATTGTGGTGACATCTAAAGTGCCATGTTAGGTTGTGATGGACAATGCATTAAGCCATTGCCTCTTTGCTTCTAAATAATTATAATTGGGAGATACAAGCATGATTTTGATGGGTTTAATAAGATTATAAATTGCTGTATTTCAGTCCAGCTGTAAATCATGATCAGGATTCGATAAAGGAAAACCAAAGTTGTGTGTGTATGTGTATGTATGTGTGTGTGTGCGTGTGCGTGTGTGTGTGTGTTGTGTGTGTGTGTGTGTGTGTGTGTGTGTGTTGTGTGTGTGTGTGCGTGTGTGCGTGAGTGCGTGCGTGAGTGCGTGCGTGTGTGTGTGTGTGTGTGTGTTGTGTTTTTGTGTGTGTGTGTGTGTGTGCGTGTGTGTGCGTGTGTGTGTGTGTGTGTGCGTGGTTATATAGCATGCCAGAGAGCTTGCATATTTGTATGCATTTTTCTTTAAGGAGCTTTCTCTTCCCAACAACAATGTACTTTATGATACCAGGCATAAAATATACATCGCACTGATATTTCTGGTTACACACAAAGCAAGCCATATTCAGTGTCTCAAGACATATAGTCACCCATTACTGGAAGCAATACAGGTTATCTCGGCAGCATTCACTATATACAATGCATGTATGTCACATAATAAATCTATCAACACGGGGCACATCGATTTTCATTCCATGCATCCAAATAATTGCATAGGGATCATTCACCACACAAAGTAGAACCGGGGAGGCTGCATTAACCGTACACGACTTTGCTTTACACCGACACACTGATCCACTGATATCTGAATACAACCGGAAACACATGATGAATTGTGCCTACACATAAGACGGCACCTTTGTCATGCTGGTATAATAGACGGATCAATCCACGTCTGGTGATGACTTTGTGATGGCGTCAAGTTCCGTAAGTAGGGGTATTATGTAGACAGGTGGTTTGTATGTATGCAGATAGTATTGGGAAATAATTGTCAGGTGAAGACAATGTCCACACTTGACAGTGTTCGACTTGATTTAATGAGGGAACGTTTAATATGCCCACCATGAAGGAGATGAGAGCTCTGTATTCGAATACGTCTTGTATTTTCAAACTTTATGAGGCCTATTCTCGAAACGTTCTTATGAACTTCTTAGCCTAAGAACAGTTCTTAACGATTCTTATATAGTATGGTCACCAACGACGTTTTATAGCATTTTTTCTTTTTAACATTTCGTTGCAATCTTTCCAAAAAAATGTCAAAAATCATTAAAAATCGAAAGAAATGCTATGAAACGTCTTTGACAAAAAATAGACTACCAACTGTTCAAGGCTGAAAGGTTTGTAAGAGTTTTGTAAAGTTTGGAGAATAGGCTCCCAGTTCTCGATTCGTACATAACACGGGATCTCTCTAGCCTTGCATATGGGTACATATGGGCCTACTTCGGGCGGTTACGCCAGTTTAGCTCTGAAGTGTCATTGCGCATGTCTAGTTGTTGCTAAACAAACTTTCGTGCTTCGTGGGTCGTCCTATAGCACGATCGTGGCATCACTCTAGCATTGCTTTCGCGACTTCGCGCAAACTCTAGCATTGCGCTGGATCCTCGAGAAACCGCCCGAAGTAGGCCATGGATATCTTCTCCTGGCCATACCCATATACATTGGAAGCGTGTGGTCAGCAGGGAAGGCTAGAGGAATCTCGGACTACTCTGTACTTCTGAACATTGCTTGTACATAGTAATTCTTCCGCCGCGTGTATGCCTACTAACTGTTGTATAACACGCTTGACACGCTTGACACGTTGGAAATGCAAAGGAAATATGAACCAATAATAAATGAAAATTACATGAAAACACGAATTGACAGTAACAATATCCCCATCCAACGTATCACTGTTGGCGCTGTTTGTGGAAGATTTATTCTGGGATATCTACGTAATCTACGATTCCCATTGAAACACGAAGGAGAGGACTTTTATGAGTATTTCGCTTTTGTCAGATCCTGTTGAATTTGTTTCAATAAAATATGATGAAATCAATCAATCAAACACGAACATGAAAATCATAATAAAAATACCAGAGTTTACCTATCGGAGAAATAAGTAGAGAAAATATAACTTTTCAACTTATCTGTAGGTTTCAACGTATAACATTATGTGTACGTGCAACATTTAGGTTCATACTTTCCCTGTATACATTCCTACAGCATGACCCTAGGCGAGACATGTATATGTAGAACTAACATGTTCTCATATCGATTACTTCACAGATAATTCACCGTTTTGTACTATAGAAAATGTACTTTAGGGATACAAAGAGTAATAGACACCTTCATCCTAAGGCAGTATGTCTAACTAAGTAATTCTCATAGATTATGTTAATCGTTCTGTCTTAGAATATTAACACAGAACACACACTAGTTTAATAAAACTTTCCCACATCTCTATAATGGTAAATTAAAAAAAGAATCATAATTCAATCAAAGCTATTTCTTGCTATTTTGATGTACCAATTACTATGCGATGTACTCTTATAAATGCATTATGCATAGAAATGAAAGAATTTGGTTTAAATTAACTAAATACTGTATGTAGCTAATTTAAGCTAAGTTCTTTCATAAAAAACTACTTATGTAGATACCAAACCATGGCTTGCATTCATGTATTAATTTTAGTATTAACGACATGTCATAGACGTCTCCTGTATGAAACAGCCTAACTCTGGTAACCTTATCTCCATACTTGGTCATACACCACGCCACTAGTACAAAGGTACGAATACAGGAGACAGCTATGTATTAACTGTTTGAAATTAATAAATGAACTTCATACAAGCCCACAGTACGACTTCACATTCCCCTCACATCCGCGGAACAATTAGGTTAATAGTTATTCCCTTGGAATTGTATGCTAGCAACGTGACTGCAATTGGACTTGGTCAAAGCCCAAGGGACACGTACATCCTATCAATACTTCCCGCAGCCTTCAACACTGTATCAAGGATAACGTAATTTACTGACATACGTGACCCTGGCCCCATTGAGAAGAGTTAGCAAGACGGACCTCGATCGCATTGAGAACTATTAGTAAGGACAGACACTCGCTCAGATCATTGCTTAGGTCTTCCCGACGGTGGACAGATATTTCACCACAAATTTGAAGAACGGCAATATAATGGTATTGCTTTCGTATTCTGATTGTTAACAATAAAATTAATATTTATATATATCTGAGTTCATTGCAATTACGTAAATAATTACTAATGGCAATCAAGGTATCGTTTCTCGAAGCTCTCATATCTACTACGAGACCATAAGGACTCTCGTAGTGATCTCTAATACACGGGGATCGTACACGTACGAGAGCACTATGGTCTTATAGTGCATAAGAGAGCTTGGAGATACGATACCCTGGTTAATAATGAGTAATTGAAATTGCGTTAATTCCCATGTACTGTAATAGATGTCTGTTATTTTTACAACGGTTTCTATAAAGACAATGTCAACTTGACTTGATTTGTTAGTCTACATGTAACTGGTCAAGATCGCGCTGCTCAAAGCAACACGAGTAAGTATGCACCTCTCGGTAACGTAACATGGAAATAATATATCTTCTTCTGGTTACACGCCTGTGGCTTTCAATTATACTTTGAATTGTCAAAGGATTTCCTAGGCTGGCACGAGTTAAACGAATATACCGCGGGCAGTCCTTTAGCACCGAGTCCATGCAACAAGCTGACAACTCTACCAATCCTTCATGAAATCAGCTTATAGAATATACCGATTCCTGTACTGTTACTATATGTCATGCACCGTCAGCGGATCTGCGGTATCTACCTATCGCGCTGCGCTATCGGCAGATCACGCAAAGTTGGATGGATGACAACAGCTTAACTATCAGTTCATACTTCATTCCTTTTTTATATAGTGTGGCTTAAAGAACATCTCAACATTATTTCACTTATATCACGGCTTGTCAGTTTAGGACAGGAGGAAACCAACAAAATCCGTGGCGCTGAATGTTTCTGCAAACATTGACACGAACATTGATGCCGGGCTTTCGGGCTTCCGGGATTTGAACACGGGGACTTTGGCTCCGGAGTCCAAAAGCTTTACCATTGCGCCCCTTTTGAGGATTAGTAAAGGCTACCAGAGAACTACTCCATCCATATTGTAAGTTTATTGATAGAATTGTAGTAAGCGGGATACACAAATATTTTTTCGACGGATTCGCCATCGGCACAAGTCGATTCATATATATGTGTATCCTTTACTAAATCGAACAATGAAAATAAGGGAAAAGCTGTCATCCATCGAATTTTGCGCCATCTACCGATTGTAACGCCAACAGTAGTTATGATGCCGAAGCGCGATTTGCAGAAAAACCAGTTCCACCGATGGCTCATGACATACCCATTAACCCTCTCCCTGCCGTATTAGACACAGACGCAGCTTATTTGGGCATCTCTGGTTGTCTCCAGCAGGGAGAAGGTTAAAGAACCACATCCCACATCATACATATATGCGTGTTAACATACGCTGCGACCTCTCACAGACCACACGTCCGACTTGGCCTCACATATATGTACTGTTAGAGGATTACTAGTACCGTGTTATCAGCAACGTAAATGACAGTAATGGATACGTACGTTTCCTATATAGGATAAGGTTGTAGAGTAATCTGTGACAGAGCTGCTAGATCCTTCCAGCTTAAAACGACGGACGTGGAACGGACGTAATTGGTGCGACCATGAGATCTGGATACAATGTATACTTAAGAGTAAAAAATCCCTCTTTCCTTCCGTTTGCGTTTGTCAATAGGTAGTACGTGCACATTTGAGCATAAATAACTTGTTGGTTTTGTTAGACATCTGATACATTCTACGTGGCTACACACTATATTTATAAAGGGAAGTACATATAAAGTTGTCAGGATAAAGGCTTTAATGAGTATTTGCTTCTATAATATATTTTCTTGACTGAAAACAACGATTCGGCACTGATTGCCTCCAAAACAAATATATCGACCACTTGCACTGGTTTATGAATAGTAACAATACGTGCACATATATACTGTACATTGCGTTGTACAAACACATTATATTTACATAAGCCTTACTTCACATCCATCCTACAGTGTATCACATTGCATATAAGCATACACACAAAAAGTCATCAAAATATGTATATCTACTTTAACAGTTGGATGTCGATAGTCTATCAACACGACTAAGGAATCTCTTACGCATGAATACAATTACATGTAAGAAATGTGTTACTATACGTTAACACACAAAGCTAGAATAATGTTGTTATAAAGAAGACACAGTTGTGTTGTCAATGTGTCTGTTGTAGGTTTCTGGGGAGAAAAGAACTGAATCGGCTTTTAGTGACTAATGGGTACTTCAACGTACAGCAGAGAAACCGTGTTCGGAATGATGTATACTTCTGCAGTCAAAGTAGGAAGGATGTGTCACTTACTGTTAAAGGTGCCGTTGTATAGCGGTCACTAATAGAGTTCCTTGTTGCGGTATGTTTAATCCCAAAGGTTTAACACGATGGATGTGTATACTATTTTCAAAAACAATTATCCAATGCAATTACAGAAAAAGAGTTCTTCAAATTATTCACTTACAGTATCGATAGCTAAGAGAATATGTTCCTTCCTATTATACTTTCCTATATCTTCCTATTATATATACATACTGCCTTTGCATACTGCCTTAATATTCTGCCTGTCTATACTACACTTATACTGCTTTCTATATGCTGCCTTTATATACTGCGTTTACATTCTAACTTCCTATACTACCCTTGCCGCATACTTACTTCCATTATACTGCTTCTCAGTATCCTGCATGCCTATACACTGTAGGTAGCGTTGTTGTCATAGTCAATCAGTCACCGTGATCGTAATGACTTTCCTCTGAACCACACTCATTTCACAGACTAGATCAAATTTGACTGCACCACTTTAAGAGATCATTATTATATATAACGAGGATCAAAATTAACGATCGTTATCGAGAACCTCAGATGCCAATAAATTCGGATGATGTATTATTAGACCTAATACTAGTCTGAGACCATGATGGTACCAGAATGTTCATCATATTAACCCTCTCCATGCTGGAGGCAACCGCATATGCCCTATGGAGCAGTGTCTGTGCTTAATTCAGCAGGGAGAGGGTTAAGCATCATCATTTGCCACACAGGTAAAGAGGCAACAGAAACGACATTTTATATACGGCAGCTATTAGATAGCAAGCTTCTAGATTTGTCAAGATTCTAGGCCGCATTTAAATAGATACCTCACAGATAGATACCAAGCGCATCATAGAAATAATTAGTGTCGGCTATTAATGTTTCTAGATTTAGCTTTGCAAATTCTATTGGTTCTGGACCGTGTTTAAATACTTCGCAGGCTGATCCACCTACTTTACGAATGAAGGCACTAAACTTCTACGATATGTGGGCAGATGATGTCTGAACAGGTGAAATGTATGTGTCCAGTATACTAGATGCCCAGATGACAAGTAGTGTGAGAATTACGGAGAGAGACCACCTAGAAACCCGGCGACCGTTTCCTCCCGCCGACGCTAACGTCGTCTGAGATAATTGGACGTGATGGACACGACGATCCTTCCACTTATCAGGACTAATATTATATAGGGCAGACGACCAAAAATCCCACTCACGCGGTTTAGTGTTCCGTTGAAGCACGATGACCACTTGGAGTGGCCATCTTGGTGGACGGTGTTCCCCTAATTAACTGCCAGCAGGACATATTGACCTAATCGATTATCTTCCCTTGGTAATAGGTCAATGGTATTTGTGTCTACATGGAACAGACGTATCTTTAGGGAACCGGAAGTCTCCATGTATTAGGGTACTGCATGTACATAGCTTCCGGCTGGCATCTTTAGGGCACCGGAAGTCTCCATGTCTTAGGGTACTGCATATACATAACTTCCGGCTGGCAATATCCTTTGGTTTGAATACAAGAATATTTGTCTTCAGTGTCTATCACCGTTGCATGTGGTAATGTTGCTTGATATATGGCTTAACTTCGAGTACATAACATAATGGAATTGGTTTTAACAATACAAATACTTTCCCCACGTTAACACTGCGTAGAGGATGCTTACTGCATTCTTCTATTAAATTTTCAATTCCTTTCTCGCCAGTCAACCTTTGCCAATATGCAACATAGTAGTTTATCACCAAAATCTATATAAGTCGAGTTGAATCCAACCGTGTCGAAGAGGAATCTTGTCTCATTTTCAATTGGCTAATATTCACTAAGTGTCAGGACACAATGCAGCTAGTTATGGTCTTGGGTTCTATACGAGTTAGGCTACTAGTATACCGCAGGCGAAGGCTACATTATTGTCAGTTATATCATCATTCTTCAAGCATCAATTGGATCCTTCTTTATCGCAGAAAGTGCTAACTAGAACCATCTCATGGCAACGCACCACAGAAAGAAGATTAGCACTACGATCACAGAAAACACTAATGAAATTGTACGAAGGTCCTGAAAGCATTTGCTCGTAAATTAGAGTAATAGTCTTTACCTTTATTAAATTACTTGAGTTACATGTTATACTCATATAATCCCATTAATTCAAATAGTGTGTGATTTAATCAGATACCTCGATGTGAGCACTCCAATTTACGCATCTTCGACTTAATTATATATTAGGCTATATAACTTTACTAACTTTGCTATATAAAATCACCTATGGTTTACAACATACGTTGAAAATTCAAAGATAATTTCAAACAATGCGTGATCTCTTTAACTAGTACTATATCTTTGTTCAAGATATCACGTATCGTTTAAAATTGTCTTTAGATTTTCGAACTAGGACTATGTTTGTTCGAAATTGTTTAAACTATGCGTGAACTACCACAATATCATGAGCTAATACGATAATGCGTTTTAACACCGCAATTAGTTGGCACGTATACGGTACAGTCACTTGGGTCCTCTTCGTTCAATATCCTCATTTTGCAACAAAATTGACTCAACTACTGAGGTAGCCTATGTCACGTGAATTACTATTGATTATACATAGCCTATGACATCATATTACGAGGGCGGCATCTAAAGGATTTAATCCTGCTTAACCTTCATTGATACGACATCTATCTAGATAGAGAGGAAGATAACCGCGTAACCTTTTAAAGTTTATGTACTTCCAGTCTAGGTATTTCAGTGTCGCAGTCTTGAGGTAGACGCACCGCCGTCGTAATTAGCTAACGAGAACACTTAGACTCCATCCGATTTCCTTTGAAGTAATCGCATTAGACTTGTTTGAGATCGAGCCTAAGGAGAAAAAGACATTATCTCTACTGTATAAGTAACGATCCATGTTTGACTAGTTCAGGAAAGAAAAAACAGAACTAATATTAGTCACCAATATCTTAATATTGAACTTCAATATTGAACTACAGAGATGTTAAGAACTTAAAGGCATAATATCACATATATTTATGGTTGTTTTGGACTAGTTCTTAGCTATAACTGCAAAGTACATTCACTTG
>JAUTBZ010155479.1:0-10869 GCA_032361785.1 Lepetodrilus galriftensis
CAGCAGGCAGGCACGTGGACGTCTGGGCCGGGCTTTGAGATTACAAGTTACGTCGATTTCGACATTGCTGACTTTGACGCCGACGGCGACCCTGATTTGGTGTTGACGAACTTTGCCAACGTTTCGCTTTACCGCAACCAGGGCGATGGCAGTTTCGCATCGCCAGAGGTTGTCGGCACAGATGTGGCAAATAAGGTGAAGGCGGTTGACCTCGACGCTGACGGTCGGCCAGAGATTGTTGTGTTCTCTGCGGCCCGCGAGGAGTTCACGGTCTATCCGAACACAGATGCGGGCTTTGCTGCTGCGATCGAACTATTGGGTGTAGGGTCATTCTCGTCGGCCGATAACCCTCTATTTGCTGGCGATATCGATGGCGATGGCCGTGAAGAGTTGGTCGCGCTTTCGCCGGGCTTTGGCGGCGCACTATTGGTTTTGCAGCGAAATGACGAAGGTGCGCTCAGCGTGATTCGCACGGCGAGCGGAGACGCAACGTTCATTCGGACATTCGCCGATATCGACGGCGACGGGAACCGCGATGTCGCGTGCAACAACGCCACATTCTACGGCGACGGCAACGGCAACTTCACGTCGGGTGAAAGCATCCGCCTATTCGGTCTTGGTCCATCGGCGGATATCACGTTACCCGGAGACTCTGCCGTCTTTGCGTGGAATGGAAATGGCGCCATTCACGTCGCCCGTCGCGTGGCCGGCGGCGTTACCGACAGACAGAGAATTTACTCGAAAGATGGTGTCGTCGTGCGCTTGGACGTAAATGGCGACGGCGTCGACGATTTGGTGATCCTCGATGAGGAATCATTTGCCCACATCGCAGGGTCGCGAAACTTTGAAGCGGTGCCGACGTTGCTGCCAGCGTTTCAAAAAATAATCGCGGGCGCTGCGACCGGCGACATCGACGGCGACGGAGACAGAGACCTTATCGTGCAGCTCTTTTTGGAAGATACCATCAAGATTTTCGAGAACGATGGTATTGGCGGCTTTATTGAGCACAATGCTCCGAGCTACTCGCTATCCCAAACGGCGATTCAGCTCGCCGATATTGATGTAGATGGGAATGTGGACATTATAATGCTCGTCGAGGGCGAGCTTCGTGTTCTATTGCACGATGGTGCATATGGTTTGTCATTTGGTAGCAATACGCCGGCTTTGGTTGGTAAAGATGGTTTACGCGTGGTGGACCTAAACGAAGACGGTGCCCCCGATTATGTCGTACAAACACCGGGAATCAACGCCAGAGACAGTCGGGTCTTTGTTGCTCTCAACCAGGGCGATGGCACTTTTGCTAGCTTGGTTTCGGTACAAGAAAACCGCAATGCCGATTATTTCGCCTTCGATATCGGCGATATGAATGGCGACGGACATTTAGATATTGTCGTTCCACGCTTAGAGCCACAAGAAGATACTATCGAGCTGCTATCGGGCGACGGCCAGGGGGGATTTGTGCGCAGCGATCTAGCCACTGGTTTCAGCGCCATCGATGCGGTTGTCATTGCCGACTTTGATAGCGACAGCACCAGTGACCTCGCCGTCTTCGGCGATGGCCGCCAATTCGTTTCTTTACGCTACCAAGCGGAAGCTCTGGCGGAAGGCACGATCGCGCCGATGTCGTCGAGCTTCTTCGACAAGGCTCCACTCTCGCTGGATATGAATGCCGATGGTGTGCCCGACATCGTGTGGATTGGTGGACTGGCGAATAATCAGATAATGGGTCACCTACGTTCGGCTCCGTGAACGATGTTGTAATTCACAGTTTGGTAATGGGTCGAGAGATACTGGTATTCCGGGCAACGCAACTTGGCATTCATCTTTGCCGCCGGCCATGGGCATTAATGGTCCCAGAATCGTCATATCCACCATCTTTCAGAATGGCGGTGACGCCACACGAGCGCTTGAGATTGCAAAGATTATCCGCGCTGCGCAGCCACCTGGGATCTACCACTCAGATCATCTTTATGTCCCACGGTAGTCGCTTTGAAGACGAAGCTTTGCGCCTTGGCTGCGAAATCTACAAAGTCTAGGGGTGAATTTCATGGAAGGCTTTGGCCGTCGAGCTATTACAAGGCGAGTTGTGCGCCCTGGAAAACCATTCTACAGACGCCCAGCTTTCGGGAACGCGCACGCCTTCTGGCACAGAAATCCGAGGAAATCCCTACGGCCCAATTAATCGGTAAAGCGATTTGGTCGATGGTGTAAACGCCGCGTGCTCTATCCAAGCATCTCGTCTCGCGCCTTCACAATGGCCGAGACGATACGCGTATATCCGGTGCATCGACAAAGCGAGCCCGAGATGCCGTCCAAGATCTCGGCCTCGGTGGCATTGGGCTTTTGCTCGAGCAAAGCCGCCGCACCAAGCACGACGCCGGGGGTGCAAAATCCGCATTGGGTACCCATCTCGGCGACGAAATGCTTTTGCACGGGATGGACGTCTTTTCGCGCCCTGGCGGCCAAACCCTCAATGGTCACCACTTCGCAATCGCCCGCAGTTTGCGCGAGCAACAAACAACTGCACACCACTTCGCCGTCGAGCAAAACCGAGCACGCGCCGCACTCGCCTTCGCCGCAGCCCTCTTTGACGCCCGTCAAATGGCCTTCTTCGCGCAAGACATCGAGCAAGCGCTGGCCAGCCCGAGCGGGCAACTCCACTTCGCGGCCATTTAGCAATAGCCGCAGCGGCAAGACCGGGGCACGGACGTCGGTGGTACTCACTTTTTTCTCCCCGAAAACGATAGCGCTGAAGCAGGCACAATGCGCACGCGCTTTTTCGCCTTGGCACCAAGTTCCGCGAGCACATCGGTGCGCGTGTCGGCGGCACCTGGCGGAACCGGCGCCGGCTCCTTGGGACAAGGCAAACCCTGGCTGTGCAAATAGGCCCGCGATAGCGCGTCGCCCAAATAATGTTGGGCCACGCGCAAACGGTAATCGCCCTCGGAACGATGGTCGGTGATGGGCGAAATGTCGTCGGCCAATAAACGCATGGCCTCGCGGGCCGAATCTTTGGTCAAACGTTGGCCGACCAAAAACTCTTCTACGGCCGCCGCGCGGGTGACCTTGGCCGCCACCGAACCAAGCGCGATGCCGACGCGGCGAACCACGTCGCCCTCAAACTCGATGGACAAAGCCAACGACACCACGGCTATGACCTGGGCGTCGCGAAAACCGAGCTTGGAAAACCAATGAAAGGCATCCTCGCGCCAGCGCGGCAAGAGGAGATTGACGAGCAATTCGCCTTGGGCCAGCGAGGTGCGACCAGGGCCGAGGGCGATTTCCTCGGCCGGTGCGCGGCGGATGTGATCGCCTAGGCGAACCTCGCAAATGCCGCCCATGGCCAAAATCGGCGGCACCATATCGGCGGCGGGGGAGGCGTTGGCCAAGTTGCCGCCCACGGTCGCAAAGTTGCGAACTTGTGGGACCGATAGCGTCGAAGCTGCCTGCCAAAGACCGTAGGCGTGTTTTTGTAAGCGATGCCAACGCGCCAGCGTCGACGCTGTGGCGGTGGCGCCGATGTGCAAAGCATTTTCGCGGGCGATGAGGCGGTCCATGCCCGCGCGGCGAATGTCGACCAAGGCGGTGGGCGAAAGCCGGCCGCGCTCCATCTGCAACATTAAATCGGTGCCGCCAGCGATCGGACGCGCGCCTTCATCGCCCTCGGCCAGCATCCAGGCTGCCTCGGTCTCAGAAGTCGCGCGGACCACGCTGTGCGTAAAACCCATCAGCCTCGGCCCGCGGCGACCAGGATGTCGACGGAGAACTTCTTCGGTGGGCCGATTTGTGGTGGCTTCTCTTTGGGTTTTGGTGCCTTGCTCGGCTTGCGGCCCGGCTTGCCCGGCGTCTTTTTGGGACCCGGATCTCGGCGACGCATGCGCGGCGGCGGTGGACCATCGCTGGGCTTGATGCCCTCTTGGGCCAAAGCGCGGAGTTTGCCATCGACGAGGGAGAGAAACGATTCGAGGTCACTGCGCGTGGCCAGCTGCGCTTCGATCCAACGCAAAGGCCCCTTCTTCGGAGTCATCTCGTAGAGCGAACGCGCACGCGGGGAAAGCTCGTCGTCGCGATCGAGATAGCCGCCGACTTTGTCGCCGACGCCCACCAAGCCCATGAGCGGCTTTTGCGCCAAGTAGATGCCGCATACCGTGACTTCGCCAATGCAAAATCGCGGCGCCCAACCACTGGAGGGCCCATACCAATACATCTCGGGATAGAGCTTGCGCAGTTTGAGCTTTTCCAACGTCTCGACGTAACGTTTGAAACGATTGCCGAGGATCTTCTTCAGCGACTCGTCGTCGGGAAAAAAATCTTTGTCTTTCAGAGGGCTCTTGGCCACCGTGACTCCTTGGTCAGCGCATGATCGCGCCCGCCACTTTCCCACAGAGTGGCCGAAAAGAGGAAGCCTATTTCGCAAACTGCAACAATTTTAGCCAACAAACCCTCTTTACTTGCCTTGCTCCCCGGCTTTGGCGACACTCGTTCTTCGACTCGACAAAAACCATTCGGTACCATGTCGAAAAAGTTTATAGAGAGAGCGCTTCCGGTTAGAACCGGGCCCGAAGGTGCAGCAAATGACAGACGCAAAATCTCCCGCCCAAGACGAAGCCGAACAGGTCATCCAAGATGCGCTGGCCGCCGTCGAGAAAATCGAAAAAGACAGTCAACTTTCTGCCGATGACGTCGAGGTGTTGGCGCCGTCGGAATTGCCGCCCAGTGGTGATTTGAGCGACGAGGGCGAAGTTATCGCCGACGATACACCCACTGATCCGATGTTGATGGCCATGATCACCGCAAAAAACGAGTTGCAACACGTGCTCGAACAAACGCAAAAAGAAGCCAAGTCCATGCAGGAGCGGCTCACGCGCACGCAAGCAGATTTCGAGAACTACAAAAAACGACAGATGCGCGAACGCGAAGAGGCGATCAAATTCGCCAACGAGCGCGTGCTCAAAGATCTCATGCCCGTCCTCGACAACATGGACCGCGCTGTCGATGCTGCCAAAGCGCAATCGCTGAGCGAAGAAGGCAAGACCGTCGTCGAGGGCATCTCACTTGTGCTCAAACAATTTACCGACACCATGGGCCGCTATGGTGTCGTCGGTTTTTCGGCTTTGGGCGAACCCTTCGACCCAAACCTGCATGAGGCTGTGGCCCAACGTGAAGACAAAGATGTGCCAGCGGGCACGGTGACCGAAGAATACCAGCGCGGCTACAAACTCCACGATCGGCTGGTGCGCCCGGCCATGGTCATCGTCTCCACCGGCGGACCAAAGCGAGAAAAAGCAGCCAAAGAGGATGAAGAATGAGCAAGATTATCGGTATCGACCTCGGTACGACCAATAGTTGTGTGGCCTTTTTGGAAAACGGCGAACCCATCGTCATTCCCAACTCCGAGGGCGCGCGAACCACGCCGTCGGTGGTGGCCGTTACCGAAAACGATGAGCGCCTGGTCGGCCAAATCGCCAAGCGCCAAGCGGTGACCAACCCAGAAAATACCGTGCAGGGCGTAAAGCGCCTCATCGGGCGGAAATTCGATTCCGAAGAAGTACAGCGGGCGTTGTCGACGACCACATGCAAAATCATCGCCCACGAAAACGGTGATTCCTGGGTGGAGTTGCGCGAAAAAGAAATGTCACCCGCCGAGATTAGCGCCATGGTTTTGGCCAAGATGAAGGTGACGGCGGAGGACTTCCTCGGTGAGGAAGTGACCGAGGCCATCATCACGGTGCCAGCCTACTTCAACGATGCCCAGCGCCAAGCCACCAAAGATGCCGGCCGCGTGGCCGGCCTCGATATCAAGCGCATCATCAACGAGCCGACCGCGGCGGCGTTGGCGTATGGCCTCGACCAAAGCGAGGGTGGCATCATTGCCGTCTACGACCTTGGCGGTGGTACCTTCGATATTTCGATCCTCGAATTGAACGATGGCGTTTTCGAGGTCAAAGCGACCAATGGCGATACCTATTTGGGCGGAGAGGATTTCGATCACCGCATCGTCAACAAACTGGCCGATGAATTTCAGGCCGCCAACGACATCGACTTGCGCCAAGACAAGATGGCCCTGCAGCGCCTGCGCGAAGCGGCGGAAAAGGCCAAGCACGAGCTGTCGAGTTCGCAAGAGACCGACATCAACTTGCCATTCATTTGCGCCGATGCCACCGGTCCCAAACACCTGACCGGCACCTTGACGCGCGGCGAGCTGGAGAGCCTGACCGAAGACCTCATCGACCGAACCTTGACGCCATGTCAGACCGCTTTGGACGACGCTGGCATCGACAAAAGTGCCATCAAAGATGTGCTTTTGGTCGGCGGCATGACGCGGATGCCGCTTGTACAAAAGAAGGTGGCGGAGTTCTTTGGCAAAGAGGCCAACCAAGAGATCAACCCCGACGAGGTCGTCGCCATCGGTGCGGCGGTGCAGGGCGCCGTGCTTTCGGGCGCGGTCAAAAATATCCTGCTTCTCGACGTCGCGCCGCTGACCTTGGGCGTGCAAACGGCAGGCGGTGTCGCCACGCCGGTTATCCCCAAAAACACCACCATTCCCACCAAAAAGGCCATGGTCTTTTCCACCGCCGCCGACAACCAACCGATGGTGCAGGTCCACGTAATTCAGGGCGAGCGCCCAATGGCCGAAGACAACAAAACCTTGGCGCGCTTCGAGTTGGTCGGCATTCCGCCAGCGCCGCGCGGTGTGCCGCAGATCGAAGTTAGTTTCGACATCGACGCCAATGGCATCGTCAATGTTTCGGCCCGCGACCTCGGTACCGGCAAACAACAATCGGTGCGCATCACGTCGTCGAGCGGCCTCACCGAAGAGGAAATCGCGCGCATGATCGCCGATGCCGAATCCTCTGCCGCCGGCGACGCACACAAACGCGTCTATGCCGACATCCAGCAAAATGCCGAAGGCCTTATCTATACGACGGAGAAATCCCTCGAAGAATACGGCCACGTCCTCGACGCAACCGACAAAGAAGACATCGATTCTCTGCTCGGCATCTTGAAAAATAAGCTCGAGTGCGACGACGCCGATGAACTTCGACAAGCCATCGCCGACCTCGAATCGGTATCGCACAAAATGGCCGAAGCCATGTATGCCGAAGCCGAAGCCGCCCTCGACGACGATTTCTAGGAAGTAAATGAAGCGCACCAAATCTGAAGAGCTATTTCGCCGTGCACAAAAACATCTGGTCGGCGGTGTCAATTCGCCGGTGCGCGCGTTCAAGGGCGTCGGCGGCACGCCGATCTTTTTCAAGAGTGCCAAAGGTGCCTATGTCGTTGACGCCGACGACAACCGCTACATCGATTACGTGCAAACATGGGGGCCGGCGATTTTAGGCCACGCCGACGACGACGTCATCGCGGCCATCTGCGAGCAAGCGCAAAAGGGCACGAGTTTTGGCGCGCCATGCGAACTCGAAATCGAGTTGGCCGACCTCGTTCACCAAGCGGTGCCGAGCATGGAAAAAATGCGCTTTGTCTCGTCTGGCACCGAGGCCACCATGAGCGCACTCCGTTTGGCGCGCGGCGCTACCGGCAAAGATGGCATCCTCAAGTGCGAGGGCTGTTACCACGGCCATAGCGATTCCCTCCTCGTCAAAGCGGGCTCCGGCGTGTCTACGCTGGGCTTGCCGGACTCGCCAGGCGTGCCCGAAGACTTTGCCCGGCTCACCTTCAATGTGCCCTACAACGACGTCGACGCATTGGAGAAAATCTTGTGGGAAGCGGGCGACCAAATCGCGTGCTTTATCATTGAGCCTGTGGCGGGCAATATGGGCTGCGTGCCGCCGGTGCCGGGCTATCTCGAAAAGGCGCGTGAACTGTGCACCAAGTTCGGCGTTTTGCTCATCTTCGACGAGGTCATGACCGGTTTTCGCGTCGCCCTTGGCGGTGCCCAAGCGCGCTATGGCATAACCCCAGACCTCAGCTGCTTCGGCAAAGTCATCGGCGGCGGCTTGCCCGTCGGTGCCTTTGGTGGTTCGGCGGACTTGATGAAAAAGCTCGCGCCGGAAGGTCCCGTTTACCAGGCGGGCACGCTCAGCGGCAATCCGCTTGCCATGGTGGCGGGCCTCAAAACCATCGTGCGCTTATTCGAAGATGGCGTCTACGAAAAACTCGAAGCGACGACGACCAAGGTGGCCGAAGGCATTGCCGAAGCGGCACGAGGGGCGGGTCTTTCGGCTTCGCCTACGGTTGTGGGCTCGATGTTTTCGGTGTTTTTGCGCGACCAGATCCCGCGTAATTACCAAGAGGTGAAGGAGGTCGATGCGACCTTCTTTGGCCGCTACTATTGGCATATGCTCGACGCTGGCGTCTATTTGGCGCCCAGTGCGTTCGAGTCGGGATTTGTTTCGCTTTGTCACGGCGACGACGAGGTTGCCACCACCATCGACGCCGCGCGTTCCGCATTTCGCATGGCCCACCAGTCGCAATGCTAACGCTGCTCGACGGCATTTCCGCGGACGACGTCGTCGTCTTTGATGCCGACGGCACCCTTTGGCACGGCGATGTGGGCGAAAGCGTTTTTTCCCGCGCGCGCCACCTCATCGACGACGCCACCCTCGACGGACCGGTGCGGGCTTTTTTGCAAAAGTACGGCCACGACACCGGCGACGTCTGGCGTTCACTTCTTGATGTGGCTTTGGCCGACGGTCTTTGCGATGGCACAGCCGACGTCAGCGATGACTATTTGCGCGAACTCTACGGTTTGGAGGCATGGATTTTCGCCGGCCGCACGCCCGGTGAAGTGCGGGACTTTGCCGACTCGATCTTCGACGAGATCTGCACGCCGCACGCGTTCATCCCCGAGCTTTTGGCCGGTCTTCGGGCGCGGGGGGCTACATGCCTTGTGTGCTCGGGTTCGTTAAAGAGCGTTGTCGAGGCTGGGGCGAAGCGTCTGGGATTCAGCTCTGATGAGGTCTTTGGCACGGCGCCACACGTCGAAGATGGCCGCTATTTGGCCCGTGCAGATACGCTCTTTGGCGACGAGAAAGCGAAGAAATTGCGTTCGCTGGGCCACCGCGAGTTGGCGCTTGCCTTTGGTGATTCACCGAGCGGCAATGACCGCGCGATGATGGAGATGGCGCGCACGCCGGTGGCGGTCTCGCCCAGTGGCAAGCACCGGGTTTATGCAAAAGAGCGTGGTTGGCGCATTCTCGATCACCACTCGCCTTGAGAGGCCATCGACGCCCAGGGCTCTTTTTTGGGCAAGGCGTCACCGGCCTGCAAGAACTCGACTGAGATTTGGTCGGGGGAGCGAACGAAAGCCATGCGGCCATCGCGGGGTGGGCGCACGATCGTGACACCTTTGGCCTGCAATTTTTCGCACAGCGCGTAGATATCGTCGGTGGCGTAGGCCAAGTGGCCGAAGTTTCGCCCGCCGCTATACGCTTCCTTTTGGTCCCAGTTGTATGTGAGTTCGATTTCGGGCGCGCCTTTTTCGGTGGCCATAAAGACGAGGGTAAAACGGCCGCCGTCGTTTTCGTGACGGCGGGTTTCAACCAGGCCGATGTCGGTGAAGAACGCGACGGCGCGGGGCAGGTCGAGGACGCGGATCATGGTGTGCAGGTACTTCATGGCCCTGTATAGCTCATTTGCCGTGTCCCATCTTCTCGACGCCGAATCCCTTCGCTGTTTTGTCGCCGCCGCCGACTTGCTGAACTTCCGTGCTGCGGCAAGCCGCGTGGGCCTGTCGCCGCCAGCATTGAGTGAAAGACTGCGCCGCCTAGAAGACGATATCGGCGCGCAACTTTTTATTCGCACCACGCGAAGCGTGCGCCTTTCTCCCGAGGGCGAGCGCTTGGTCGGCCCTGCGGGTGCCGCCATCGCCGCCATCGACGCCTGCCGCGTCGTCGTCCACGAAGGCGGCCCGCTGCCCTACGATCTCACGCTGGGCACGCGCTTTGAGCTTGGCATCAGTTGGCTCGTCCCCGCCCTCGACGTCCTGCAACAAAACACCGAAGAGCGCACGATCCACTTGCACTTTGGCGACTCCCACGAGCTCTTCTCGCGTACGCGCCGCGGCGAAATCGACGCCGCCATTACCTCGGCCCGCTACTCCGGCGATCTCGAAATGACCGCACTCCACGACGAGGACTATGTCTTCGTCGGCGCTCCATCTTTGCTCGACAAAAAGCCGCTGCAAAAAGCCGATGACGCCGAGCGGCACAATCTGCTCGACGCCCACCCCACATTGCCGCTCTTTCGCTATTTCCTCGACGCTGCGCCCAAAAGCGAAGACTGGCGTTTTGCCAAAGTCGAATCTCTCGGCACCACACAAGCGATCCTGAGCCGCGTGCAAGCGGGCAAAGGCGTGGCGGTCTTGCCGCGCTACCTCGCCAGCAAAGAGCTTGGCAAAACCTTGCGCGCGATTTTGCCGTTACGACAAATGCGCACCGACGCGTTTCGTTTGTTTTGGCGCAAAAACCATCCCCGGGCCGAGGCCATTGCACGCTTGGCCGACGAGCTTCGTGCTTTGCCTATCGCTTAGAACCAGCTACCGACCCAGCGGCCAAATGAGCTGCCCGAGAGGCCGCCGATAACGCCGCCGATAACGCCGCCAACGATATTGCCGACCACGGGGACCGCCGTACCAATAGCGGCACCGATGGCAGCTCCTGAAGCGGCTCCAGCCCATCCACCTACAGCTGCGCCAGTGGCTTGTTTGGTTTGGCTAAAGTTGGTGTCGCCGTTTTTGATATCTAACGCGCGCGCAGCAGAAATATTTCGGACATCAATAGCGAGTGCAACAGGCGCAGCCACGCGTTTGGCCACGGCCAAAGCGCCTCTACCAATGGTTTTGGCCAGAGTCTTTACCTGTTGCCCTTGTTTGATCGCGGCTTGGACCAATGCGCGTCCTCGTTGGGT
>JAUTBZ010155501.1:0-11351 GCA_032361785.1 Lepetodrilus galriftensis
TGCTTACTATCCTCTACAAGATAATCGGCTCCTTTGATCTGACCTCTACTGTATCCAGTGTCCGGATTGTTGTCGGCATCAATGTAAAAGGTTACATGGCTGTTTGAAGAAAATTTACCAGTTGTGTTGAAAGTCAGTTCACCGTTATCATATACTGCGTTTAGTATTTTAATCGAAAGGGTATTATCACTGTTTAACTCTTTCATCTTCCCAAACGAATAATTTGTTTTCCAGTCATGAGAGCTAACTACAGCTGTATATTTTATAGTCACATCTAAAGGTAATGTATCTTTATCAATACTAAGTGTAGTTTCTGTAGATGTAGTATGGAAACGCACATCCCCTATCCTATCCCATTTAAAACCAGGTCCTTTATATTTATAAAGTGTATGTCCTTGTAGTAAATAATCTGCACCTTTTATATTATCTTGATTTCTGCTATACCCTGTATTTGGATTATTATCACTATCAATATAGATTGAATAATGACTATTACTTTCGAAGTTTCCAGTAATTTTAAATGTTAAAGTATTATTCGTAACTAGTGCATTAATGGTACTAATGGTGTTAGTAGGTTTATTTTTTATAAAAGTAGTAATATCATCTAGGTTAATGGGAACCCATATATTTTTCGATAAAGCCACACTACTAAATAATACTATTAATCCTAACATTGCTATCAATATTTTTTTCATCTTTTTTTCCTTTATATAATCTAGTTTTGGGGAGTTTTATTATGCGTCATATCATACTAATAAATTAAATCCCATTCATACCTCGTAGACTTACCATAATTGGTTATTAATTATATTATAAATAATATCCAATGCATAAGTTTAACATACATGTATTACTTAAGTATTATCAATTAAATATATTAATATAGAACATTAATTCAAAATAATTATGTTATTATAAAGTTAATGTGACCATTTATAAATATACAAATTATTTTAAATAGCAAAGGACAAAATATGTACCATTTAGACAGTAGTAGCCATGTTCCATTACATTTACAACTTTTTGAGGCTCTTAAAAATGATATTATAAATCACTATGCAATAGGTGACAAACTTCCCTCCATACGTAAGGTAGCAAGTGAACATAATATTAGCAAAACTACAGTAGAATCTGCCTACTCTCAACTTTACGCAGAAGGATATGTAGAGAGTCGTCCTAAAAGTGGATACTATGTGAGTGAAGTATTTTTCGATCGTTTTCAACATAAACCTACATCAACTAAAACTAAAATACTTGACATAAGCTACAAATATGATTTTTTCCCTGCACAGCTTCATAAAGAAGATTTTCCTCTTAAACTTTGGAAACGAATTTTTACGAAAGTAATGACAGAAGAAGTAGACTTTGGAACCTACCCTAATGGACAAGGAGAGTTAGCCTTGCGTGAGCAAATAGCCAAGTATGTACAAAATTCTCGTGGAGTACATTGTGATGCAGAACATATTATCATAACGCATGGCTTTATAGACTCCATAGAACTTTTAGCAAAACTCTGTAAATCCCAGTACCAACACTTTGCCCAAGAGATACCAGGGTATCACATCGCCCATAAAGTCTTTTCCTCTTATGGCTATAAAACTTCTGACATTGGGGTAGATAAAGATGGTCTTGATATTGACCAATTTAAAAAAAGTGCTGCCCAAATGGTCTATATCACTCCCTCACATCAGTACCCCACAGGAGCTACGATGCCTATAGCCAATCGCTTAAAACTTATCGAATATATGCATAGTATCGGTGGGCTTATTATAGAAGATGACTATGACAGTGAACTTACCTACTATAACCGCCCTATCCCCTCACTTCAAGGACTAGACAAACACGAATGTGTTGCCTATTTGGGTACTTTTGCCAAGGCACTTTCTCCATCTATTCGTGTGGGGTACATGGTACTTCCATCACGACTTATGTCAGCGTACCAGGAAAGTTATGATGCCCATTTTGCACGGGTGAGCATCACCACACAGCTGACCTTAGCAACATTTATGCATCAAGGTCATTGGGACAGGCATATTAGACGCATACGTATTCTAAACAAGAAAAAGCACCAAACCATGAAAGATGCGCTACTCAAATACCTAGGAGAGAGTTGTCAAATCGTATCTCAGGGTGCTGGATTGTCTATCCTCATTGTACCCACTTGCTCTACATTTGATTGGCAAAAACTCCAAGATTTAGCAGAAGATAAAAATATAAAAATTTACCTAGCCAAAGAACGCAGTGGTGGAGAGTTTGAAGCTGTACGTATGGGGTTTGGTGGGTTTAAAGAAGAAGAAATCAAAGAAGCCATAGAAGTATTTTCTTCCATATGGCATCTAGTTACTCAAACAGATTCTCTTTAATCACATCCAAGTTCTCTAAACTTGGTGGTACTTCATGCTCATCTATATACTCTTGTAAGCGTCCCTTTTCTGCCATATTTTTTGCCCAGTTTTTAAGTGATTTACGTTCTTTTTCGTACTTCATGTATGGTACTGACATTCCACAGCTAGTTTCTACCGCATAGATGTCAAAAAGAAAGAGCTGTCGTATGTGTTTGTAGCTCACTCCAAAATGACTCAAATACCCTTCAAACCGTTCATCACTTTTTTCTATGGGTTCAGCCTTACAAAAAAGCCTAACTATGTTTGCATTGCCTTCAAAAGCATTAAAGACTATGGTAAACTCTCCACCTGCCATAGCATCTCTATAGGTACGATTTCCAGAACCAGGGAAGTCTAAGTAAAGTAGCGTTTGTTTGTCTAGTACTCTTATGCTGTCATAGCCTTTAGGAGAGAGATTCACCTCTTTTCCACTAGCACTTGCTAGGTAAAAAAGCTTTTGTTTTTTAATGAAGTCTATATCTTTTTGTTGCAGTGTTTTGTATTGTTTTCCCATAACTTTATCCTTATATTTATTCTTTATACTATAGTTGAGTATAAACGACTTCTATACTATGTACTTGAGAAGGTTGCACCGTACGTGTATCAACTCTTGCATTAGCCGTTTCTAAGCATACCATAGTTAAATACCCATCATCAGACATATCATCCATTGCCTCTGACTTCTCTTTCCACGGGTTCCATACCACCAATGATGATGAGCCTTTGGTCTCTATATTTATTTGTTGCGTTGCATCATATAATCGTACATTATTTTCTTTAGTCTGATAGACTCTATCCACTTCAGAGGATATCTTAAGTGTTTTGCCTTGTACCTGCATACTTTGTGTAAGTGCATCATAATAACTACACCCCTCTAATCCATCTATAGACACATCATCTATATGGTTCATGTTAAAATATGTATGCAAAGCGGTACTCACCTCAAAAAGCTTGGTATCTCTATTTACTATATGTAACCCTAGTTGTAATGTTTCACCTATATAAACATCTAAATACACTTCAAATTTATATGACCAAACTTTTATAGTCTCTTTAGAGTCTGATATTTTCAGACGTATATGCGTACTACCATCTTCTAATTCTTTTTCAAGTAGAAGCTCCCAAAGTGCAGTACGAGCAAACCCATGTTGAGGGAGTGAGTCATCTTCTTTATGTTTACCAAACCATGGAAAACAAATAGGTATACCCCCTCTTATAGCTTTACCCTCTTCAAAGTATGCTTTAGGGCTGAGCCAAAGTAAAGCCGATTTGTCTTTAGCCTTATATTCAAAGACATGTGCACCTTGCAGGGCTATTTTGGCTTGGGCAAGAGTATTGTTGACTTCTATGTATTTGAAGTTGTTATTGAGTGTTTTATATTTAGTCATTACAAAATATCCTTTTATTATTTAAAGTCAAATAAACCAAAGAAGTAATAAAATTTTCTAAACCAGTATTTCAACGCAGTAATATATAATTTATACTTTTTTATACTCAGGACAATCAAGCCTTATTTCTTCATCTTTTAAAGGAGTTTCGAGTAAATTACAATACGCTTTTCCTTCTTTCAATTGAAAATAATGACAAGAGGTGCACATACGAAGTGGTGCTAGAAGATTTTTATTGTTTAGTGCCTTGAGTATATCAGATAGTGTTGAAAAAAGTGTTAATTTTGTTTCTGATGGAAACTCATTTAAGATGGCATCTAAAGGTTCTGTATAATTTTTAATTTTTTCTGCTAACTCTATACCTTCTTTAGTAAGTTTTAAAACCTGTCTTCTTTTGTCTACAATATCTTTTTCTTTACGTACAAGTCCTTTTTTCTCTAAGGTTTTAAATGCATCACTAATAGTCGCTTTTGTTACAGAAAATTCTAGTGCAAAAGCAGAAATGGAGAGTAACTTGTCATCATGAAAAAGCATAAATATAAGTATTTGTGATTGGATGGGGCTCAGCCCTGTTTCTACTTGAGTTTGCCAAAGGAGTGTTCTATATATTTGAGACACTCTCTCTAAGGCATAAACAAGTTTTGCATCTAAGTTTAATACTTGTTCCTGCGGGTTAAAGGATGAAGACATAACGTTCACTTTTTTGATTTATTATATCTTAATTACCCTCTTTAGGACAACCTTTATCCAAATAGGTTAATGTTCCTATTTGGATACTATTTTATTTTCTATATTCTGAAAAGACATAACTCTTCTTTTCAACGGCTACATGACATTGAAAACATGAAACACCTGCATCGTTAACAACCCTTTTGTCTTTACTATCTCCTGCAAAGGCTTCAAATCCCCAGTTTCCAGTCTTTTTATATTTGCTATTGTCATACGACATCACACCAATAAACTTTCGTTTACCTTCTACTGTTGCTTCTTTTGTCCGTTCCACACTTAAAAGGTCAAAAACAAACATTGCTCCATTTTTATAGGTATTGGTTTTTAAACCTTCCATTGCCTCAGTATTTGCATACACATGATGCATACCTTCAAATGGATCAGAGAGACTATGTGCATCATTGATTACCATAGACTTTGCATGTGTCCATGTTCTATAGTCATTTGGGTAAGAGACTTTATGCTCACCTGCTATACTTAAACTTGCTACTACTGTTACTGCCAGTAAAATCTTTTTCATCTCATACTCCTTATGATTCTAATGCACTCATAGGTGCGCCAAAGTTAATGTGAAATGGTAACCCATTTATCACAAGTGCAGGAACTGACTCTACCCCTACAGATTTTGCATTTGCTATGGAAGCTTTGTCTTCTCCTAGATTTACTATGGTAACTTCAGCATTTTTTTGTAACTCTGCAACCACTGTTCTTTCTGCTTCGATACATACAGGACACCCTGCATGATAATAGATAATTTTTGACATCATATATCCTTTTATATTATATTAGGAATCCTAATTATTTCCCCCTCTCTCTAATTAAGAGAAATTAAATGAAAAGCATTTAATTAGGATTCCTAACTAATTATAATAGAAACTACTGATATTGTCAAGTAATGCAAAATGATTGTTTTGTACCAAATAGTACATAAATTTAAAATAACCCTTGACATTTATGTACCACTTAGTCTATAATACTTCCATGACAAACAAAACAACCCCAAAAAACCGTTCAGTCGGTAGACCAAAAGCATTTGATGAGACAGAAGCACTCACCGCAGCTATGCAGTACTTTTGGGAACATGGGTATGACAATACAAGCCTTGACAACCTACTCTTAGCCATGGGTATAAAGAAAAGTTCTTTTTATGCCACTTTTAAAAGTAAAGAAGAAGTATTTTCACGTACACTTGCACTTTATCGTGACCAAAGCATCGCTTTTATGCAAGATTTAAAAAAGAACCTTGGTCCTAAAAAAGCAATGCTTACACTTTTAGAACTCACCATAAAAGAGCTAGAAGAAACAGGAAAGGTTCGTGGTTGTCTGCTTATAAACTCTGGGAAAGAGTGCTACAACCGTTATGACAGTCTAAGTCAACAGATTAATGTTGAATTTAACTTTATGCAAGAGATATTTATAGAGTTTATAGAGGAAGCTCAAAAGGTAGGTGAGATACAAAGTAACAAATCTGCTAGAGTCATCTCTGGACGCTATATGAATACGCTCAATGGACTTGTAGTCACCATACAAGCTGGTGCAACACAAGAACTGATAGATGATATAGTTGAGAACTTAAAAGAGATACTAGAGTAGTGAATCCTTCACTCTTCTCGTATCTTTTTTATTGATTATTTTTGTACTATTAAGTACAATATTATAAGAAAATATAAAGAGAATTATAAATTTAGGTGTACATTTTTGTACCAATTAGTACAAATAACAATTAAAAGGAAAATTATGAGCTTATTACATATACCTCCTGTAGAAGAAGCTACAGATGACATAAAAGAAATATTTACTGAGATAGAAAGTATGATGGGACGTGTGCCCAATGGCTTAAAGCTATGGAGTGTGAGTCCTAGAGCCCTCAAGGCTCAATGGGCAGGCATAAGAAGCGTACTCTCTCGTCCTAAAGAAGAACAAAAGCTCTATGCCATCATACGATATTTAGCTTCCGATGAAAATGGCTGTACTTACTGTATAGGGTTAAACGGGGGAATGCTCATAAACTACTATGGTGTATCACAAGAAGAACTCATAGCTATGCAAAAAGCACCCTCTAATGCCCCACTAGATAAAAGGAATAAAGCCCTACTTATTTTTGCCATGAAAGCCATCAAAGATGCTGACTCTGTAAGTGCAAACGATATAGACAAACTAACACAACTAGGCATCTCTGAAATGGAAATGTTCAACATTGTTCTTGCTGCCAGCCACATGTTTGTGGTCAATACACTCTTTAAGACATTTAAAGTAGAACAAGACTAATACAAAATAAAAGGAAAAACTATGAAACTATTAACTAAAGTTACCACTATGACAGCACTGGCACTAAGCCTTACACTTGGAGCAACGGCAGGAGATTCACTCATCCCTTATACTTCCATTAAAGATGCAAAAGGTGAAGTAAAAGCCATCTATGACCAAGTGCAAGGTGCCTTTGGTATGGTACCAGCTCCCATCTTACAACACAGTGTAAGCCCAGCTAGCCTTAAAGCACTATGGGGTCAGTTTGGTGCCATGCACAATGCAAACTTTTCAGACCAACTTCAAGCCATGATGCGTATGACTGTCGCTGCTTCAGATGGACTCGACTGTGACTACTGTGTAGGATTTAATGAAGGTATGCTCATCAATATGTTTAAAATGGACATGAAAGAGATAAATGCAGTAAAAAAAGACCCACATGCAGCCACTAGCCTGAAAGAGAAAGACAAAAAAATGCTTATCTTTATGGTAGATGCTGTACGTAATCCTAAAAAAGTAGACAAAGCACAAGTTGATGAACTCAGAAAACTAGGCTGGTCAGACAAAGATATCTTTGATGGTGTTAAAATGTCTACTCAAATGTCAGCCATGACACTCTTAGTTGATACATTGAAAATACCAAGAGATTTCTAAGATGTATGATATCATCATCGCTACTTTGATGATACTCAATGCAATATATTTGTATTTTTATCTCTGCCCTTAGGGTAGAGACAGCAAATAAATAAGATACTATACAAAAAGGTTATCTATAATGCCCTTTACAAAAGAAGAAAAAGATGCACTATTAGACATTAAAGGCATAGGTGAAACTGTCATCAAAAGACTTGAGCAAATTGGCATAGACTCGTGTGAAATACTGAGTCACTCTAGTGTGGAAGAGATTACCGAACTTATAGCAGATATATTGGGTTCTACTTGCTGGAAAAACTCTCCACAGTCCAAAAATGCTATAGCCCATGCCATAAAGTTTGCCAAAGAATATCATACAAAACAACAATAACACCAGCTAAGGACAAAACATGGATGAAAAATCTAAAAATATATTTTATATACTCCTCTTTTTCGCCATGTTTGGCTGGGGATTGTCATGGGTTTCAGTAAAGGTACTCAGCCAATACATAAACGAGTTTGAAATGGTATTTTTTAGATTTGGACTGACGACCTTTACTATGATACCTGTGATGTTCTATCTCAAAAAGTCTTTTCGCATAGACTTAAAAAGTCTCAGTTTAGTAGCTATAACTTCTGTAGTGATGTTAGCTTATATGAAATACTTTTTCTTAGGAACTAAACTTGGTACTGCCTCATTGGGTGGTGCATTTGTTACAACACTTATCCCTATCATTACTTTTATCTTTATGATATTGCTAGGTAAGAAGCAGATACGTAGTAAAGACATCTATGCCCTTGTATTGGGTTCTATAGGTGTACTCACTATCTTAAATGTTTGGAACACGTCACTAGATAAGATTCTTATACCTCAAAACCTCTATTTTGCATTGGCTGCATTTCTTTGGGCACTATTAACTATACTCAGTAGTAAAAACTCTAAAGTATCCCCAATTGTCTTTACTTTTTATATGTATATTATAACTACTGTGATTGATGTACTATTTTTTGTAGATTTCTCTACCATAAACTATGCAAGTTTTGACGGTATATTTTGGCTCAATATCATAGGTATTACCCTACTCTCAACCACCTACGCTAATACCATATATTTTTTGGGCATAGAAAAACTAGGTGCCAGTGAAGTAAGCTCTTTTGCCTTTCTTGTACCTTTTTTTGCCATAGGTTTTGCAGCTTTATTTTTAGATGAGAAGATAGATGCCTCTATTATCGTAGGTACAATTCTAGCTCTCATCGCTGTGAAAATTTTAAATGATATTAAGATAAAACCTAAGCTATAATCTAACACTCTAAAACAACGGATAAATATGGTAATTATCGGCATAGGAAATGTACTTCAAAAAGATGATGGCTTAGGTGTGTATGCAGCTAGTTATCTCAACCAAAACTATATATTTTCACAAAAAATAGAGATTATAAATGGTGGGGTTGAGGGGATTCATCTTTTAAATGTATTAGAAGAGAGTGACCATGTTGTTGTGCTTGACTGTCTACAACTGGACGACACCCCTGCTTCTATCTATGCCATACCTGCCAAAGAGATATCTGGTTATGGTCTTAACAATGGTGGAGCCCATGAGATAGGTATACTCCAATGCATGGATATGATGGAACTTCAAGGTAAAGTTGTTCCTGAGGCTATAGTCATAGGGATAGTCCCTGCTGAAGTAACTTTTGTATTTGGCTTGAGTGAAGAGATAATAGATGCTTTTGATGGATATATCTCTGTGGTGTTACAGTACCTCGAAAAACATGGTATCACACACAATAAAAAAGAGAAAACTACTACCCTTCAAGAAATTATGAACAAAGCCAAAGACCCTTCTGGAGTGATGATTTAACTCTTCACTCTTACTTTTTAGCTCTTAACTACGCTAGTCTCCCACCCATCATACAGTGCATTATGTGATTCTGCAATATCTATGAGACTTAGTGTTATAGCATCGATATCATGGTAAAAAGGTTTATCTAGACGATAAAACCCTACTCCTTTTACCCCTTCTTCATTGCTAATCTCATCTTTAACTTTATATCCTTTTGCTTCCAAGGCAACTATCAATGCCTCTTTTTTATCTTCAGATTGAAAGAAAAGTTTATGCTCTATTGCACGAGCTAAGTGTAGATTATCTCCCTGTTCTCTAAGATTATCACATACCTTATGGTTTTGGATGAGTTGCCACTCTTTTGCTGTGGGGTAGAGCAAGTTTTTATAGTAGTTCCATTCTCTATCTTCACTGTGACCATTGCTTATTTCATAATGCGTATGCTCATTAAGTGCAAACTCTATAAAGTCAGGCCAGTTGTAGGTAAACTGCACATAATACAAAAAGGTCACATATCCATCTGAAATTACACGCCCCACATACTTCCCTATACGGAACTTTATCATGGAAGCTTCAAGTTTGTCTTCCATAAAAAGTATCTCTGGTTCTTCATTTTCACTTAGAAGCCCATTCTCTTTAGGCTCTTTTAGTTTTGCTTTTACATAAGCTACAATGGGGTAACTAAACTGTAAATCATCTATCTCCATAGAGATACCTGCATTAAACTGTATAGAGGCTGGGTTTCCCTCTAAGTTTTTCATATATAATTCCCAATATTCTTGCATATTTTTTCCTTTTATTCCGTAGGTTCGATTTTATCGAACAAAATATATTCTCACCGTTCGATAAAATCGAACCTACATTAACCTATATCATTTCCAAACTCATGAGGTACATGTCTTCACCATCAAGTACTTTTACTCTTAGACTCTCACATTTATGGCAGAAGTATCGTACTTCATCTACTTCAAAAACATTCCCACACTCTTTACATTCTAGCTTTAACTTCTGCACATTTTGTATGAACTCAGCCTCTGCACAAATCGTCCCTTCTTTAAAAGTATCAAAAGCTGTTTGAAGCAGGTGTGTCTCTATGCCAGACATGACACCAATTTTCGTAATAACTTTGGTTACTTTGGTCGCATCATTTTGTGCTGCTACCTCTTCACATTGATTTAAAAGTGCTTGGACTACACTGTATTCATGCATAAACTTTATCCTTTTGTATTTTTACTTTGAGTCTGTTGGGAGTCACTCTTGGGCACACTTTATAGACAAATTCTTGTCGTAATGTATGAAAGTCACTCTTCTCATCCCAAAACTCAGGGTGCATCACTTCAAGCTCTTTCTCTTTGAGGGCTTCTATCTTTGCTCTGTTCTCTTCTAGGTAATCTTGTTTGTCCCAGAGGTAGTCATCATCATATTTACCTTTAGCAAATGCATGTAATGCCTCATAATAATCCTCATTAGCAAAGACTTCGTCTACTATGCCTAAAGACTTAGCCTTAGTCACGGAGAGTGGTAAACAGTCATCTAAAAGTGTTTGTGCCACATCAGCACCTACCCGTTTAGGTAGTGTATAGGTATGGTATTCACTTCCGCTAAGCCCTAGTGTCTTGTAGTGTGGGTTGAGCACCACACCCTCCTTGCCTACTACATAGTCACAAGCAAGCCCCATAAAGACCCCACCTGCTCCTGCATTACGGGCAAAAGAGGCAACGGTCACTACTTCATCTGCATAGAGTATAGCTGAGACTAGGTCATTCATCGCATTAATGTTTGCCCAACCATCTTCACCTTGTTTTGCAGAGTCTTCTAGTATGTTAAGGTGTATGCCATTTGAAAAAAAGTCCATACCACCTACAAGTACCAGTACTTCACACTCCGTTTTTAGGTACTCCACTGCGTACTTTAGTCGTATGCACTGTGCGGTACTCATAGCCCCATTATGAAAACCAAAACAGAGGTAGGCTACATTGTCTCGTTTTTCCATACTTACTTCATAGAAAGTGTCGTAACTTTTGTCAAATATGAGAGGCAGACGTTCTTCTTTTATGCCTTGTAGTTTATCTTTAAGTACATAGGTAGCAGGAAGTTTAAAGCCTCCTGGCTCTTTGAGATGGGTT
>JAUTBZ010155512.1:0-11351 GCA_032361785.1 Lepetodrilus galriftensis
AAGCTCTTTATCAAGACCAAAATCTTCAGCTTGGATGGCAAGATCTTCGTCTTGCCATGACAAAAACAGGGAATTTTGGTTTAATAATATTTCATACAATTACTTTGGGATTATATGCCCTTAATCGGAACAGTACACGTATCAAATATTTAGACAGTAACGTTACTATCACATAGTAGAGCTATTGACCGTCATTTTTATAGGTGTTCTTTATTATGAGATTTAGTATAAGCCTAAGCCTTTTCAGCAATCAATTTGCGCGGATCATTAAATTGAACCTTGTTTGGTTTTGGCAAGGTAATAACGTGATCAGAACGTAATTTAGAAAACACGCGGCTGACAGTTTCAATGGTTAGCCCTAGATAATCTGCAATATCTGCGCGGGTCATCGGTAAAATGACTTCAATAGGATCAGGACAATCCTCAAAGTCAGGAATGATGCGCTGCAAAATATCATATAAAAAAGTTGAAACCCGTTCCGCTGCTGCCATGCGGCCAAGCAACAAAACTTGCTGCTGAGAGGCAGTTAATTCATCTGTCAAAACCTGAAATACCATCTGCTTCATCACATTATGGCGTTCAATCAATTTATCAAATTCTTGTTTAGGATAGAGAATAACATCTATTGGGGTCAAAACCTCTGCGCTATAACCATAAGATTCCAGTGCAGGGAAAAACAATAAATCAGTATTGATTATAAAGCGTGTAATCTGTTCGCGGCCATTAGAAAGAAGTTTATACCCCTTCAGATTACCTTGTTGAATATAATAATAATAATCAATAAAGTCGCCTTCACGAAACAAAGTGTCCCCAGAAGAAAACTGCTTTTCTAACTGAATAGAATATAAAGCACTATCAACGCTTTTATCATCAAACAAAAAGCCAGTATGAGACATGGTTTCAGAAAAAAGACGTTCGTTCAGAGGGGATCTATTTGCTAAATTATTATGGTACACATTCATGATATAAATCTCCCCAATAGTTGATTGATTTATATCAATGCTATTGAATATTAGAGAGAAAAATTAGTCGTTAGAGTACCTATAAGGTACTTCCCCTACTCATTATTAATAGGGGTGTTTGGGATGTTTTTAGGCTTAAGATTCGAGCTTTTCTAACCGTTTCTTAAGGTCTTCATTTTCAGCCCGCAGTTTCAGCAACATTTCTTTCATCGCTTCAAATTCTTCACGCTGAACAATATCAAAATCCTGCAATACAGCTTCAAATTTTCCGCGCATCACATTATCAACTTCATTACGCATACCTTGCGCTGTGCCTGCCATATCAGTCATAACTTTTGCTAAATCATCAAAAAGGCGGCCTGATGTTTGTGTCATAATTCATTCTTTCATTGGTCTGGAGAAATACCCAAAGATTCGAAAACCTTTCATCTTCTCACTTTTTTCGTTCTATTAACTGGCATTATATCATGTTAAATTTAAAAAGCCAAAAAACATCTCCTACTTTGTGACTCTGAAAAGACAGCTCTCTCTATGCCTACTTCAAATCCTGCCTCTTCTTCTTTAAAACAAAAGATTTTCCAAATCATTAAGCAAAATGGTGCACTCTCAATTGCTGACTATATGGAAATTGCCTTGGCCGATGCAAAGCAAGGTTATTATCGCATTCAAGACCCGCTTGGCAAAGCAGGCGATTTTACCACCGCGCCAGAGATAAGCCAAGTATTCGGCGAGCTAATAGGGGCGTGGTTGATAAATTTATGGGATATAAACGCCCGACCTGATGCCCCTGCTCTGATTGAACTCGGCCCAGGGCGCGGCACATTAATGAATGACATTTTACGCACCAGCAAAATTTTACCCGATTTTTTAGCCCAAACCAGCCTCCATTTTGTTGAAACCAGCCCCGCCCTTAGAAAGAAACAACAACAGGCTGTGGAAACTTATGATCTTAAGCCGCAATGGCATGATAGCCTTGATGACATTAATTTACAGAGCAAAAATAAAATTTCATTTCTGGTGGCCAATGAATTTTTAGATGCCTTGCCTGTGCAGCATTTTATCAAACAAGGCACGCAGTGGCATGAAAGATGTATTGATATAACCGCAAAAGGCAGTCTTGGTTTTACAATTTTCAATAAACCTTGCCTTTTGCCTGTTGGACTCCCGCGCAGCCCATCACTTTATAACCACGGGGATATTATAGAATATCGTCCCGCCCACCAGCCTTTTATTGAGCAGCTTGTTAAACTTGGCAACTCAGCCCCTTTCTATGCGCTTATTATTGACTATGGTTATACAAAATCACAAGCTGGCGAAACCTTTCAAGCCATGAAATCACACCGCTTTACAGATCCCCTCTTAGAGCCAGGTCATGCAGACCTTACCGCTCATGTCGATTTTGAAGATTTAAAAATCAGAGCGGAGCAGCACGGTCTGAAAGTTTATAATATCATAAATCAAGGCCAATTTTTAATGTCCCTTGGCCTTGCACAAAGAGCGCAACAACTGTTAAACAAAGCCAGTAAAGAGGAAGCGCAACTGATAACAACAGGCGCGCAACGCCTTGTCGACCCAACCCAAATGGGGCAGCTGTTTAAGGTCATGGTAATCGCCAGTCCGCAATGCCCTGTGCCGCCGCCTTTTCAATCTTAGTCAGGATTTACAATGATTTCTCCGCTCCACTTTCTACCAGAGATGGATTCTATTAAACATGGTTTCTTTACCAGAGAAGGCGGTGTTTCGACAGGCACTTATAACAGCTTAAACTGCCGCACCTCTTCAAAGGATAAACCAGAGAATATTATTGAAAATCGCAAACGGGTGACAGACTATTTTGGCGTTGAAAAAGAGCAGCTTTTAACCTTGCAACAAGTCCATAGTCCAACCGCTCTAATTGTGAACGAGCCTTGGGGTGAAGAAAAAATACCACAGGCTGATGGTCTGGTAACGAACCAAAAAGGACTGGTTTTAGGCGCGCTCACCGCAGATTGTGGTTCTGTATTATTTGCTGACCCTAAGGCAAAAGTGATTGGCGCAGCCCATTCTGGTTGGCGCGGTGCTATTGAAGGCGTTTTAGAGGATACCCTCGAAAAAATGGTATCTTTGGGCGCTAATATTGAAGATATTCATGTCGCTTTGGGCCCAACCATTTCACAACAAAACTATGAAGTTGACGATGCTTTTAAATATAATTTCTTGGATAGAGATGTCCGAAACGGTGCTTTTTTCACCCCAAACCAAGCAGGTAAAAAGCCTCATTTTGACTTGCCTAGCTATATTAAAAATCGACTCGTCCGCGCAGATGTTAACCATTTATTCATCTCTTCAGAGTGTACTTATGCTAACGAATCGAAATATTTTAGTTATCGCTATGGCAGCCATAATGGTCAAACAGACTATGGATGCCAAATCTCAGCGATCATGTTGTATTAAGTGTTCTTAAGCGAACACCTTGAGTGGTTATTTATTGATGCGTTTTTCAAGAAGTAGAGCGTTTTACAATAACTATAAATTTGAGGTATTCCTGATGACTTTTTTAAATACACCTATCACACGCAGCACAAAGCGCCTTTTTACAACAACGGCTCTTATTACGGTCATTTCCTTTGGCCTAGGTGCGTGTGAATCATCAAAAAGTAAGTATGGTTTATCTGCCCCCTCTTCGACAGCCAGTCTCTCGAAAGCTACCAAAGGTAGTAAATCCAAAAAATCAAACAAGCATCACAGCAAAAAGAAGAGCAAAAAATCGGCTCATCAAAAATCCGTTAAAGTCGCTCTTGCGCCTATTGGTGGCTTACCTAAGAAACTTTCAAAATCTTTTGCAGCCAGCTTAAAGCGTGCCATTAAAGCTGAAAATATTAAATCAGCCTCTGCTTCAAGACATAAAATTAAAGGTTATTTTGCAGCGACACCGCAAAAAGGAAAAACCAAAGTTACTTATGTGTTAGATATTACGAATAAAGCTGGTAAACGCATTAAACGTATTCATGGCAAGCAATTGGTCAAAGGCGATCCTAAAGACCCTTGGAAAAATGTTTCAAAGTCGGTACTTAATAAAATTGCTCTTAGAACAGCGGCGACCCTTTCAGCAACATTAACAGGCGGTAAACCTATTCAAACCGCAGATAAAATGCCAAGTGAAAACGAAACCGATAGTATTGCAAAAGCATCTGCACCAGCAGCAACTGCTTCTATTGCTTCAACCGCTCATCATATTGCTAAAATGTCTGCGATTATACCAGCTGTTGAAGGCGCGCCAGGCGATGGTAAGATTTCTCTTACCCGCGCCATTGCAAAGCAACTGAAAGCAAAAGGCATTAAAATTGAAACCATTCAAGCACCAGGTGTTCATTCTGTAAAAGGCTATGTCTCTTTAAAGTCTCTTGATGCACAACAAGATCAGATTACTATTAAATGGCTCGTTTTTAATTCTAAAGGTCGTAGATTAGGTATTGTTTCACAAAAGAATACCATTGCTAAAGGCTCTTTAAATGGTGCTTGGGGCCGTATTGCTCATGCAGCAGCAGGCGCAGCAGCCAAAGGTATCCGTAAATTACTGCCAAACAAGAGTTTATAAAATATTTGCATGATTTTATCACAGAAAAAGGCCTTGATCTTCAACGATCAAGGCCTTTTTGTTTGTGTCATCACATTGTAAGGCCGAAGAAAATAAAGACTCTTTTAAAACTTTCTTTACTTCATAGCGCACTATTGTTAGAGGTTATTTTAAAAGGATAAAACACAGTATAAAGTAATTTTATATTCTGATTTATTACTATTGTTACAAAAATTATATTAAGCCTAACTCAGTTTCTTAAAAGACAAAAAACTTAGATAATGCTTTATTAGCCTAATGCAATTTAAAAATATTTTAGTCTATACGCGATGCTCTATTTTCTTATGTTATTCAGAGTATTGTAAAATGTAGGGATACATCTATATGAAGCTGCTTGCTGGTAATGCCAATCCTCCTCTCGCTCAGGCTATTGCAGATTATTTAGAAACAAAACTCTGTAAAATGGAAGTCCGCCGTTTTGCCGATAATGAAGTTTTTGTTGAAATTCATGAGAATGTGCGCGGCGAAGATGTCTTTATCATTCAGCCCACCTCCTCCCCTACCAATGATAATTTAATGGAATTACTCATTATCATTGATGCAGCGCGGCGGTCTTCCGCACGGCGCATTACCGCAGTGATCCCTTATTATGGCTATGCGCGACAAGACCGAAAACCAGGTCCTAGAACACCGATTTCTGCCAAGCTGGTCGCCAATATGATTACCAGAGCGGGTGCTGATCGTGTGCTTACGCTTGATCTTCATGCCCTGCAAATTCAAGGCTTTTTTGACATTCCAACCGACAATTTGTTTGTTGCCCCTGTTTTTGTCCGTGACATCATGGATCAAGGCAATCTTGAAAAAATTACCGTTGTATCGCCTGATGTTGGCGGCGTGGCGCGCGCGCGGGCTTTGGCCAAACGCAAACGATTTAATGCTCCCTTAGCCATTATTGATAAACGCCGTGAAAAAGCGGGTCAATCAGAAGTTATGAATGTTATTGGTGATATTAAAGGCCGTAGCTGTATCTTGGTTGATGATATTATTGATAGTGGCGGCACGCTTATTAATGCCGCTGAAGCTTTGCTCGATCAAGGCGCGCATGAAGTCAAAGCTTATATTACGCATGGTGTGCTTTCAGGCGGCGCAACAGCGCGCATTGCCTCTTCTTGCCTCAGCGAATTGGTCGTGACCGATTCAATCATGCCAACAGAAAGCATGAAGCAGGCTTCAAATATTCGGATTATTTCAATTTCTGAATTATTGGGCGAAGCTATTGTCCGCACCGCTAAAGAGCGCTCTGTTTCTAGCTTGTTTTATTAGAACGAAGCGCCCCTCTTCTGTGATTTTCTCTAAAAATGAGAAATAATTCATATTAGTCAATCATTATACTTTTGATTGCTACTTTATTGCTTGGCTTTAATAAAAGCCATCGCATATTCGGCGAGCGCTGTGATGGTCAGCAAAGGATTTATTCCCAGCGACATCGGAATAACCGCGCCATCGACAACATAAAGATTTTCATAAACTGCGCCTGATTGATCCGCTGGGTTAAACACTTGGCATTTATGATTAACGACCCCTGTTTCAATCGTCTCCCCCATAGCACAGCCCCCCATAGGATGCACTGTAATAGGGCGGCGGCCTGTCACAATATTATCCGTCATTGGATTTTTGATATAACGGCCTTCATCGGCTTTTGAAGCCACTTCGAGCATCTCATCAATGTCAGCATAAGCAGGCTGGTCTGTTAAATTTTCCCAACTAATCTGTAACTTATCTTTGTTTAAAGACATCTCGCCCTCGGCATTATCTTGCGAAACTACCAAAAAGGTTTGCATATTAGCATAGCTGCCTTTGTAAGGGCCCTTCCAAATATTCCTCAACGCATGGCGGAAATCACCATGCATCAGATTCATTGACACGGCTGTACCTGTCAGAATAGACAAAAAAGTACCATCTTGAATAATAAAGTTATGTTTTTTAGAACCGCGATTTTTAACGGTTAACATGCCTGTAGCCGCTGGCCCAACAGGACTATCAACTTTATCAATTTGCTTCAAGCCTGTCGCAATCGCATTGACTTCTTTTGCAGTATCATAACTATAGGCCATATAGTCACCATTGCCTGAAAAACCAGAACCAATTTTATCTGAAACGAAAAGGCCCTTATCTTTAGACCGCAATAATATTTCGGTAGAGCCTAAAGAACCAGCTGCGAGAACAATTTTTTTAGCTCTGATTAAAATCGGCTTTTTAGACTTCCTGCCTTTTTCATCAAACGTATTCAAATGAACATGCCAGCTCTTATCTTCAGCTTCTGCAATATAATCAACATCGCATCCAGTGAAAATTTCTGCACCTTGTTTTGAAGCCAATGGCAGATAATTTTTATCAAGTGAATTTTTAGAATCAGACTTACAGCCAATCCAACAATCTCCGCAACCAATACATTTTGTTAAATCAAAACCTGCTTTATTTTTTTTATCCTCAAAAGCAATCGCCATAGGCAGAGAAGACATTGTCGTGCCTAAGGCTTTACCACTGATTTCTAAAGCTTGAAACTTCTTTAACTGTTCTCTTTGCGGATAACGCACACATTCGAGCATGGCTTCTGAACGATGAAAAGCTTCATCCAAAGCCTGTTCTTCACGCAGTTCTGACGGCCAGCGTTTATCTTGAAATACTGAATTTTCAGGACGCAAACCCACAGCTGCATTGACTAAAGATCCACCGCCTAGACCACTAGCCACAATCACATGGATTTCTTTACCCCAATACATATTGAGAAGATGCTGTTTTTTTTTAGATCGAATAAACCCTGCATTTAATCCCATCTCTTTCAAAATAGAAAAAACGCTATCAGGAAAATCAGCCCCTGTGTAAGGCTTGCCTCGTTCTAACACGCAAACCGAATAGCCAGCTTCTGCCATCCGAAGCGCAGAAACAGAGCCGCCATAACCTGAACCCACGACGACGACATCATAATCTGTTTGGAGATCTTTGATATTACTCACATAACTATGCATAATACTCACTATTGCTGTGTTTAAACAATATACCTGCCTAATCCTATCATAATATCATTTGCAGTGGTCTATAATACCTAAATTATCTGATTTCATCCTTAACGGATAAAGCTATTAAGAGGTGCATAAAATAAGGCTATCATTTTTGCCCTATAGCCCTTTATTTTTTGTTTTTACAAGCTTTTAAAATCGGATCTTCTTGTTTTTCACCTTGCCAATGATCAAACATAATCAAATCTTCTAAAGCAAGCCGCTTTGCCCAGCCTTTTTGTTCTAATTCTGGACTTGTCTTAAAATGTGACACATAGCCCAAGCAAAGATAGGCCACAGGAATAACATGCTCAGGTAGTCCAAGTATTTGCTGCAAATCTTGATCTTTAAAAATACTCACCCAACCGACTCCCACACCTTCCGCCCGTGCTGCCAACCATAGATTTTGCACTGCGCAAACCGTACTATAAAGATCCGTTGTTTTATTATGCGTGCGCCCAAGCACAACCTTACCGCCGCGGGTACGATCACACGTAACCACAATATTAAGCGGGCTTTCTAAAATACCTTGAAGTTTTAAACGGCTGTAAAGCGCTTTTTTCTCACCCTCAAACATTTCAGCAGCTTCTTGATTGGCTTTTTCAAACAGATCATGCACCTTTTGCCGTTTTTCTAACGATTGCATCATGATAAAATTCCACGGCTGCATAAAACCAACCGAAGGCGCATGATGCGCTGCTTGTAAGATACGCACCAATTTTTCAGGCTCAATCGGATCGCTCAAAAATTGGCTACGAACATCGCGCCGCCCTTCAATGATTTGATAAAATATCTCTTTTTCCTGCGCCGAAAACTCATGATCATGCACGGTAAAACATCCTCTTTTTAGTGTTCTCTATAGCTTTTTTTATTGATTAGGCTGCCAATTTTCAGCAGCCATTTCAAAATGAGAAAATGAAAATCCTGGGGCAACAGTGCAGCCCACAAGCGTCCAGTCTGTTGTGCTTTCAGCCGCTTGCCACGCCATAGCAGGCACAATAATTTGCGGTTGCTGGCCTGAAAATATATCTGCGCCTAATGTTAAGGTCTTCACCTGCGTTTTTTCATCCCAAAGCTTTAACGTCAGCGGCGCGCCAGCATAATAATGCCAAATCTCAGCAGCATCAACGCGGTGCCAATGTGAATTTTGCCCCTTATCAAGCAAATAATAAATTGCAGTTGAATGGCCACGCTCAAAGCTTTCCTGTGTTTTATCATCCTTTATGGACTGGGAAAAATCATTAAATTTTTGCTCTAAATCCCGAAAGGTCTCACGATAATAACCGCCTTCAGGATGCGGTTTTAACTGTAGTTTTTCGATGACATCACCCGCTTTTATCGCGTTGGTCATAAAATACCCTTCCCATTAACTGTTGATACTGTAAAAATTAAAACAAGATTACTGGTTTGCATTTGAAAAATAGCAAGTCTAATGATAAAGATTCTGATAATAATCTTCAAAACCCCTTTGCTTCGAATATCTCACCTCATACACCCCTTTTATTTTTGGCCTCATTGACGGAATAGATTCTCATGACACAATCAAAAGATAATGCTGATGGCACAACTTCAGTCATAACAAAGAAGTCTGGCTCTGTCTCAAAAATGCTTTCTGCTTTCTCAAGCATGAAAACCTTTATGGCTAAAACAGAAGAAGATTCTAACGTCATTATGATGCTTGGTTTAGGCGGCGCTGGTAAAACATCGCTTATTCATGGCGTGACCAAAGACCCAAATGCCAACCCGCGTGTTGCAACGCCAAGCTTCTCTGTATTTGATTATCATCAAAAAGATCAAGACAAAGCCCTCTATATGATGGATTATCGCGGTCAAAACCTCGCAACTCTCATTGCCGCTCTCAGTTACGGCGAATATGAAGATGATCTCCCTACTTCTTCACCAAGCCAAATCAATTCTATCGTATTGGTGCTTGACCTGATCGCGCCGCCTGCCAACCCTGCAATTAAACAGAAAGCACCGATGAAAATTGATACCAATCGGGTGTCTGAAAATGAGGAATTTTGGAATTCAGCCATTATGCAGGCGCTGACCACCTACTTAGCTGAAGACCATTTGCGTTATGTCTGTATTTTCATCAATAAAGCTGACCTGTATAAAAAAGAGCTTAGTGAAGATGATATTGATGAAATTGAAGCCATTTATATGCCAATTTGCACAAAGTTAGCAGGTTACCGAAAAGCGGCTGAATTTGAGATTATGGTTGGGTCTGCCAAAGATGAAAAAACCATTACAAAACTCCGCAACAGACTTCTTGAATTTGCAAAATAGATGATTATGAAACAACCTGAAATCTATCTTCAGGCCGTTTCATTTGTTTAATTGCACTTTATAGTGCTCTGTCTTTAAAAGTGCGCGTTTTACCGTTACAATGGAAAGTCAGTCCATAAGGGGCAAGCAAGACCCTAGAGCAAATTGCAAGCAATTTCGGTCAGTCTACCTTGCTCTATCCCTTTAATGGCGCATATCTTAACCCGCAAATCAATTCGATTTGCTCGCACTATGGCACTAGCTTAGGAGTTAGTATGAACCAGACACATTCACGATCACGCACCGATCTTGATCAAAATTATCAAGGTGGTTTACGAAGCCGACAAAAAGCTAAGCCTTCTTTGTTCTGGAAAATATTTTCAAGCCTTCGTACTATTTTTGTGTGGGCAATGATTGCAATCTTAGGCTTTCTTTTTTATCAAGAGCGGGTTTGGAGCAATGCCCTTGAAGAGCAATCTGATGGTTATATGACCCTTATTTCCAACTTGGTGAAGGATTCTAAAGATTTAAAGGTCAATCAAAAAAGAGACCTTTTAGGTGCGCTTAGAAATCAAAAAATTAGACGCTGCTTTTTCTTTCTGCCTATCATTACGATGCCATGCGTTGAATCTCTCAGTAGCCCCTAATTTCACTTTTCTTCTAAGTAAATATACCCAAAGTGTAATATTTATATCATAAAATAAGACCAATTTTAGTAAAATTCATCTTGAAAACCATAAAAATTTGACAATTTGCCCGCAGTTGCAACATAGTGTTATGCAACAGTGTAGAAGTCCTACACTATTGATTATTCATAGTTTTTTAAAAGTTCGGTGTGTTGATGTTGCAGGTTATGCCTCATTCATGCAACACAGTCCTTAGTTCTATAAGATTTTTGAATATCGTTTAATTGTAAACAATAATCTGTAATGGAGTCGAGTTTAATGGAAAAGAAATTATTTAATTGTGCTGCTGGTAAACGTGCTTGTATGATGCAGCTTGTTGAAACCCTTGGTATGCTTGCTATTTTTGCCTTTGCTATTGGCTTGCCATTAATGGGTATTATGTCTTAAAGACAAATTTAACAATTTTACAGCTCAAAGACCTGCCTAATTTTATAATTTGGCAGTTTTTTTGTGCCTAAATTTTTTATGGCTTATCACGTAAACCCAATACCGTCATTCATCTCTAAAAACAGTACTATGCTCAGCCACCATAACATTAAAAGCACTGCAAGGCTTAGGAAAATAATGCCAAACAGCCTAATGCCCTTATAGCTTTGATTTTGAGCTGATTTTTTATGGGCAAAAAATAAAAATCCTATGCCTAATAGCCCAAATAAGATAATAATTTTCCAAATTGAGTAACTCATAAAGACCAACTTTCTGGGAGTCTCCTTGGTGACATTCTATTTTCGCTCATCTCTAACACCAGATCACATAATTAAGAACACTTATAAAAATGTCGGTCAATAGTTGTACTATTGATCGGAACGTTATTGTCTCA
>JAUTBZ010155523.1:0-11351 GCA_032361785.1 Lepetodrilus galriftensis
CGGATGTTGTGAGTTTCCTCCTGCCCTAAACTGACAAGTCGTGATATTAGTGAAAGATTCTAGAAAGCGACTTTAAAGCCCAATACAAAAAAAAATTAAAATAATAGGGATTGGAAGACAACTTATTTCCTACATAGTCTATGATTATCAATACACCACAATGACTGGGATTAATAGGTATTTCCTATTGGGTGTATCATTCAAAATATCCCAGATTGCTGATCGTCATGTATTGGTGAAGGGTTTCCGCAGTCACGTAAAACAATGCCACTCACTCGTCCAGATTGCTGTGAAACTTGCCCGCGTGAAGTGTTCCTGCACATTTTTATTCTGAAAACTTTGGCACATGAGTGGATTGAAAAACAAATATTAAAAAAAAAGAAAATTCCAAACTTTTCTAAATTTTCTTTGTTACGCAGGATCAAAGTCAAAGAAGCCTAACCCTCTCTCTGCTTTAAAAGGCCACAGAGCCATAATGACCAGCGATCACGATAGGTCCAGTAGCAGGAGGGGTTAACGATGTCAGGATGACATTGACAGAACTTAGGGACACTGGTCGCATGTGATCCCGACACGGAAATGTTTTGTTTCAGGTCATCCCGATCGAAAATGTCCCATCGCCGTCTCAACGAGGCGGGACACGTTCGAGAACCGGACTCAGTCCTCCTCGGCCAATCCTGGACATTCAAAAATCAAGAGGAGTCGATCCAGGGTGCTAGATAGCTTCTGATTGGCTGGATGTGAACACGCCTCCCTATGTCGTCCAATGAGGAGAGGTTCTGCACGGTGCTACAGGCATTCCATTAGCTGGTTGATTTCTCTTGCTTCCAAATACATTATTAACCTTCCTAGTGTTGGGGGTATCCAGAGATTCCCAGATGTTGTCCTTCGAGCAATCCAGCCATTAGACGGGTAACGAGTCACCATGAAGACTTGTAATTAACAGTAGATGTATACATGGGGGCGTTCCTTTCACTGCAGTACAGTGTTCAGAGTATTTCGGACACACAGTTTTGTCAATGGAACGACTCGCACACGGCTCGGAAACTGTGTAGTCTGTACTTGCAGACTCACACATCTAAGGGCACTCTTTACCGCATCTTGCTTGTGTGAGACGTGTGCGAGTCGTTCCTTTCACTAGGTACAACATACTGGAGTGACCAAGAACACTTCTCACAGTAGAAAGGAACGGGGCCATACATGCGAGGCATTTCTTTCTAAAACAACTACTCAGACATCATAAGTATCTCAAAGCCATCACATCTGCAGAAAATAACTTCCTTTTAATCCATTCATTATTAAGTGACATAGTGTATGCAGTAGTAAAGCCCTATACAACACACAACATTTGCCGTACTCAAATTCAATGTTTGTCATTGATGAGCGGTATAAGGCGTGTATGATAACACAGGGAGGGGTTGGCGAGCATGTCATATACACCAACATCCCACGGTGTACTGAGGGCTTACTGTATCTTGCAATCTGCAATCTAAGAATTGATAATAAAAAATATATATGTTAGAACTCTCTTGTAAAAGGAGGAGTAAAATATCTTTATAGCAAAATCACTTACACCATCATAATTCATAATTCATATTTATACTGTAGTATATTAGCTATTCACTGTTCTATTAATTCATATAAGTATTATGTAGGAATCAAATAAAAAGAATATATTTACAGTATTCTAATTTAAAAAATGGCAGAATTTGAGACAAATGGAATACTAGTATATGAGTATTTTAGTTGAGGATGAATTCATTTTATGTGAGGTTTTAAATTTTATCCTGGATAAATTACTTTTTCTTTTTCAATGACTATAGCGTACAATACATTTCGTTTTGAATGAAATAGATAATACATTCAAGATATACTTGAAAAATTATAACGTGAGGTTCTTTATAAATATCCTCTCAATTATTAGCAAGAAAGGTCAACCAAATATAGTCTCTGACATGTAGAAAAGAAAAGATTTTTTAAGAACATATGTACCAGACTTTTGGGTGCCTTCTCTTTCTGACTGCCGCGTGCCTTTAAACATGTCATCGATGTCAGTCGGTACTCCTTTAAGACATTCCATGTGATGTGCATTGTACATGAATAATACTCAGTGTGACCATTTATATACATTTCCTAACATGCAGGTGGATCTTGTATATTTTTTCTGACAAATGTTTTCTACCCATTAAAATAGCATTAAAGATGCATTTCATACATTTGAATATATTTTATAATTATATGCATGTTTTAAAATCAGTATTAATTGTTATCATGCTTTTGATTCTCTTGTTACGTTCCAATGTTATCTGTTGTGTTATGTTCATAGAACTTGTTGTTGAAAGATAATTTGTATCTTGAAGTTTTTTTAATGGGTTTTGTAGGCGATGATTTGGGAGATGATTTCCGTGATGAATATGTCGACAAGTAGATTTATGTGAATGTATTGAATATCTATATATATTTAATAAACGAAAAGAAAGACTTTATTGATAGTTAGGACAGTTGATCAATGTGCATCAAATTACAAATAAAATGTTTCAAGTTTCCTTCTTCCAAAGTTTCCACATGCAATGTTAGTACGGTATGTATACACAGGGTACACTAGTCATGTTTTCTTTATCCATACATCCTGCAAGCTGGATAATTGAGTCAACAGAAAGTTGCTCTAGGTTACCCTCCCACCATATCTCTCTCGCTCAGTGCTTGAAAGTGTGTTAGTGTCATGTTTCTATTAGTGTTCGCATCAGGTGTTGGTGGAGTCAAAGGACTTGACTCGAGTACCTGACAGGTTACTGTTACTGTAATGTCTTCGGAGCAGGTTACTGTTACTGTAATGTCTTCGGAGCAGGTTACTGTTACTGTAATGTCTTCGGAGTAGGTTACTGTTACTGTAATGTCTTCGAAAAGTGTGTTTATCCTTCGTCCACTTTACATTTGAATGTGTCTCAATCAGTAAAAGTTGCTTGTAACATTTGTTGGTTAAACAAAACACTTGCATGTAGCAGTTGTTTACTATGTCATATTTTTTAAAGTTCTATCTTATCCACTTTATATAGCGCAAATGAATGATTGATCAAATTGTCTTTCATTGTATTCTGGTAATAATTTGTTTGACACTGCAAGTAACTTGACGCTCTGTGGGTTATAGTAGACTTATTATTGCCTTTTTTCACACATGATATGTTATTGAAGTCACAAAAACTATTAATTCAAGTCAACTACCATATTTTGATCAGCTAATATCATTTAGAAAGTAATATCATTAGCAGCATGTCCTCACTCGTCAGTGTTGTGATGTCGCTGATTAGTTACTAGTCTTAGCGGTATAGTGAGGTTAATTCCTGGAAAACGGATGTGTCAAAATCCCAGTTGGGCACCAGCAGACGTCTAAATGTTACGTTCTCGTGTACACGTCCAGTCTGGCTTTACTACCACAAGTTTTACATTGCAAAGTTAAAAAATAACTACACTATCTTTCAATAGTAATTTATTCTCTTCTTTTTCTAGGATTTAATATTTAAGTAGTATGTAGCGTAATGATAAACTTTCGGGTCCTCGAGTTTACTCTTCATGCCTGGGTACTCAAGTCCAGTATGTTTGACTCGTCTGATCACGACCGCTAGTTTCTATACACGCTAATCTTGTAGATTTTGAATGTTTGTGTGAGGAAGAATGTGTAGTGATAGTATAGCATTTATAATTGTTTGTTCCATGCACTACATTTGTGTAGATGAGTAAATATTCACATTATGTTGAGAAGTGTTACAGGTAGAACTCACACTCACTGATCTATTCCCAGGTCACTCGTCCTCAGTTTTGTTGTCATTGATTAATTGAATTAGTGCTTTACGTTTTGTTTATTATTTTTTATTTAAATTTTTCTATTTATGATTCATTAAAACCTCCACCATAGTAATAGTATAATAGTACTAAGTACTAAAATAGACTCGTAACCATGTAACATCGGTCAATCCATACAATATCTACATACAAGTAAGTATATGTCCAAATACGCCAGATGCAGCTTTTGCTGTAACATTTTGTTCTGTTCGTGCTATTTATCTTTTTTATGTATGTGACATTCGCATAGTTTCTAAAGTTACTACCAATGATAGGATGTCCATACCGTTTTTTAAATTATATTATCAATTTGCTAAACTACCACTGATAATATGTTCATTCCGTCCATACTGCTTTTGTGATATTATCTCTTTACAAAGGAAGATAACTCTCTATGATATGCGTTCCGTCCATACCATATTTTATTTGTTATATCGGCATAGTTCCTAAAGAGAGGTAACTACCAATGATAATATGCACATTCTGTCCATACTGTTTATGTGATATATTGTGTTAGAAAGGGGAGATAACGACCAATTATAGCACATGTCCTGTCCATACAATATTTTTGTGATATCGGCAGTCTCTAAAGGGAGATAACTACCACTGATAATATTTTCATCCACAGGGTTGCCTGTAGACTTGAGTCTACACACAATATTCACTATTATTTTTCATTGTAAATTATTATATAATGTATCCAATATTTTTGTGATATCGGCAATTCTAAAGGGAGATAACTACCACTGATAATATTTTCATCCACAGGGTTGCCTGTAGACTTGAGTCTACACACATTATTCACTATTATTTTTCATTGTAAATTATTATATAATTTATGAATAATCAGCATTTCTCTACATTTGATGATGTCTGTGGATATATTATATTTTTTCCTGTGGCTGACTTTTGGATACATTTTATGCTATCGTGTGTGTGTATATATTGATACATACACCTGTAGTTGTTGTCCACATGTTCATGTTTGCAAAATACAATAGATTCCTTGACCTGATTGGCTCATTTTATTATTAGCAGCCATTTTGAAAATGAGCTGCTCTAAGGTTCTCGTCAAAGACCTTTTGTGGCAATATTTAATGATTTTTTACCAAAAAATATAATGTTGGTAAATTCTTTTTTAAATCTATTTTTTTTAGAAATGATAAAAAAATCATGGGCACGGTTAATAATCGGACACAAATTACCATAAAACATCTTTGACAAGGACTAAGTATTTGTGATTCTTTTTTGCAAGTTTTCTCCTGCAATAATCTGACAAGCCGTGATACAAGTGAAAGAATCTTGAAATCGGCTCTAAATCCAAATTAAAAAAATATAATTAATTTTGTTTATCTCTACACTGAGTGATAGTGCAGTGGAAGATGATCCAGGTATTGGAATAGAAGGTTCCGAGTTCAAATCCACCAACAGCATCAATGTCTGTCTATCCTGACCTGGAGGTCGTTGCACGACGCTCTTGTAGGGATACAATAGTTGTAACTGGGCTCCCGCCACAATAGAAAGCCTTGACGTTTGTATTGTGCAACCTGGATGTGTAGGGTTTGATAATCCAGACATTCAGTAAATAGAAATGTACTTCTTTCTGATAGTAATCGTAATTATATTTCAACTCCAGGACAGCATTATGTAAGCAAGTATGCGTATCGTGTATTACAGTCTACCAAAGAAAACGGACATCGGAAACCATAAAAGATGAATATGTCTACTATACTCTTCATGAATCCGGACTAATTATTCATGACTGAGAGACTGACATTGTAAAAGCTGCATCATTCATCCAAATGCTGAAATATAAATCATAAACGCCGCTACATAAAACCACAGGACTGAATAATTATAATAAAATATATAGTATACCATCTATCTATGTAGCTGATATAGTAATATAGATAAGGATCGAGTGCGTCAAAGGCTATACTCTAGCGCTACAACAATGGTCATCGCGACGTACTGGAGTTTCTCTTGGGCACAAACTAAACAGCATTCGGTAGTTCCTACACTAATCCCGGGGAATACGTTGCTTCCCGAGCTTGATGTTCAACTTTCGCCAAATCGCTTCTTGTTGAAGTGAGAGGACACTTAATTAGTGATGATGAGAATGATGATGATGATGATGATGATGTGACCGGCCCGGACACTGGTCTCTATTTGGAGACTGTAGATACCAGACAAAAGACTTCTGGGCCGGTATTCATAAAGGGGCTAAGTCAGTTTTTGCTATATATTTGGTCATCAAAAACCGACCTTTATGAATACTGGCCCTGAAGTTTATGGATTTATTATTTTAACTGATTATGATGTACACGAGAACAGTTCGCATCTTTCCAGTGTCTCTTAGTCCAGGCGATCCCGCTCTATCCGAGGTTCTGACTTTGTTATACATTTTCTGACGTCAGAGACCTCTTATCTAAGACCAATGTCCAATGCCGCATATCCTATTCCCCTGTCCTTATAAGTCTATGTGGCAGAATCGAATTTCCAAATGTTAGTGTTCAAAATTGAATATCTCGCTTATTAGTGAATAGATTTCTATGGGGTTTGCATCAAAGTATTTCCCTCACGCTCCTGAACATGATAATATATCACAAAGTATGATGTTATTATTTTTTCAAAAACCTCTGTCATGGTTATAAGTCATGATGATGCTCTCATTACTGTTTTCTCAGTACAATTCTGACTTGTAAGAACTATGTACGTTTACCTAAGACCCTCCCCTTACATCTCTACCGACAGTCACCCACTATAGTCACAAACTAACTTTAGTAAATTCTATCGTAGTGTTATCCTACCTACGATACGACTCCCGCCTACGAGAAGAGTGTGCCCTCACACTCTTATTAAAATTTGAATTCCCCATGCCAAATACCTGGAAGTTCGGCCAGATGCTCTCGTGGACACATTATACACAAATACATGATGTATAATAGTGTCGTCTAAGGTTACAATGACAATACATTAATTTTTATTTTATTTTTTGAACAAATACAGATATATTGAATATATGGAACCTGAAACGTAAAATCACAATATAAACACACAACATCCTATAACATTGTCAACCCAGCGATTTACGAATATTTATTTTTAATTTTTCCTTTTGGTGTTTTGAAATAATCCAACATTTATACCTAACTAGCTATATTAAATAATTTCATTCGTGATTTCTATGGCTCCTTTCCTAATTTTGGAGTGCACCCAAGAAAGTCCAGTTTGAGATGGGTAGAAGGCTCGAATGAGAGCTTTTCGAGTCGCTTCCCTTAATATACCCTTTCTGTCTGTTACACTATATTGTAGAGCTTTACGAGTTTTATGTCTTAATATGTATATTTTCCGTATCTGTTTCTTGATAGTAATTTTAACGAGACTCTAGGCATTGAGGGTTTAATTCCTGTGACCCTGTTCCGAAAACAAGCTCATTGCCTTTTACAGAAATTGGTCTAAAGAAGTTCTTAATTGTTTCAAAAGCAACATCATTTCGTTCATGACATTCAGATCCAGAATCTGGGTTATTACTCAAAACGGGTCGGACTGTTCTTGGGAGCTCAGTATAAGGGAAACCAAATGGTACTAAACATACGGGGCAATAATTATGACTAACGCTATTAATAAGTCCGAATCTTTAGGAATCTTACTTTCTAATCCCAACTGTTTCACCTCATCCTCCCATAAAATGTTCCTATTACTGGTTAACGTGATCGTGGTGGTTCCATTTTCTGAATTTATAGTAGTTCTATACTGAACCACCCCCGTCTTGATCAAAAGTGTGGCCGCGCACTCCAAATGGATCGTACGCCGACACCAATTACAACGGGAAACCGAAGGACATAGGTCTACGGTAATTGGTGTCTCCATATCTAAATAAGAAACGCACCACGAACATGGAGAACGAGAAGAACAATACATATTGCGTGGCAGGCATGAACTCGATGATTGTAAATTATATCGTAGATGTGTAATAATAACCTGGGGTTCGAGGATGGGGTCAAACAGGCCGTGTATGTATTCCGGCGGTCTGTGCATAATGGGAGGAGAGCCCACAACAGTCATGTGCATGTTATACTACAGTGCACAAGTCCACTCTGATGCATGTTGCCATGTACACCAATAACGAAAAACCAAAGAGAAGTCCAGTTGGATAGTTTACTATACTTAGAGGCTAGAGCTACAGTAGAATAATGTATGTACAACTTCGGGGTATACAGATAGAAAAGTGTACGAATATAATTTCTTTTTAATATATAATTAAACTAGAAGCACATGTGTTATGTTACAACTCACAAGTTAACGCTGATACATGTACACCAATAACAAAAACGAAAACAGAAAAAGATCCAGTTGGATATTGTACTACTTCCAGCTACAGTAGACTACAGTACAACGTCGTGGTATACAGATAGAAAGGTGTACGAATATATAAAAAAAAACTTAATATAATTACACTAGAAGAACATTACCATCAACAACAAGGTTTGTAAACAAGTCACTTCACAGCAGCACATCTGGTATTAAGAATATATGGATTTTTTTAGTGTATATATATTACATATATGACATGATTTGGTGAAACTATTATGGCATGTTGACACCGAATACTTCTCATCTGATTACCATTATGTCCTACACAAATATTCCCTATCGCAACAAGCTATATTTAGCGATTGTTCACAGAGCTGCGCTGGCTACAAATCCCGGCCAGTACGACTACATTACATCCGTCAAATGACTGGCCTATGTTACGAGGATGAAGGCTACGATGCTTGCGCATAGCCCAGCACTGTACAGCGTGTCCTGTATGTACCTACACATGTTACTATACAACACTACTCGCTGTGTGAATGAAGCTCGCGCCTCTTCACACCAATACCCATCACGAATGAAGTCATACATATTACATCGACGTAGGCCTGTATACCTCCTGGCAGTAATGCCAGGGCCAATCTAGCTCCTCTAGATGAACACGTGTTGAAAGAAGCTCGCGCCTCATCAAATGGTGCCAATGTCAATTGATATCATGTGCATATTTTAATGTCGTCTTAAACAGGCACACTCTGGCACACGTTACTTCTATTAGCTAGTCACGTGGACGGAAGCTCGCGCCTCTTACCACGTGACATGTTCCATGAATCAGCACTGTCATCTTATTGGAGACATCCTCCCTTGATGTCGTCCTTCAGATCTTACTCTTTCAGCTGTGTGGGCGATTCTAGCACCATTGCCACCGTCTGAAGCAGCGGAATCACCATCGTCAGGTAGTTGTCCTGCTTGATCATTGCCTGCTCTATACTTCTGAGTGGCTCTAGGGCTGCAGACAGGGCGTTGATGGCGTCCAGTAGCATTCGTCCGTTCATCTCGAAGACCTCATCTGTGTCCCGCTTTTGTGTTTGCGTCTGGACATTGTTCTGTCTGGATTTAGATGTCTGTTTACCAGCATTCCCATGTTTATGTCCATGTGAGTTCTGCTTCTCCAAGGCGGGTTGTTTATGTCCATGTGAACTCTGCTTCTCCAGGGCGGGTTGTTTATGTCCAAGTGAGTTCTGCTTCTCCAAGGCGGGTAGTTTATCAGACTCTCGCTGATTTAATGTCTGTTTTGAGACATGGTTGCTAGACTTCATCGACTCGTTGGTTTTGTTAGAATTATCAGCGATTTTAGTTTTCGAAGTTGGTTTATGCGACGGCTGAGTTTTCTTCGTGTCAAGGCTGCCAGAACGTGTGATCTTCACATTGGTCTTCTGCACAAACGGCGTCTTTCTTTCACCTCCACTGCTTGGCAACTTCTGACATGTACTCCCGGCAGGGACGTCATTGACAGGTAATGCTACGAGTTTGGACACAGGCGCCTCTTCAGCATTAACCGTTGTTTCCGCAGTCGACGTCTTCTCGATTGGATCGCAGTTATTAATTATCCAGTTTGCTGTTAGCAAGTGTCTGTCTTTCTTGACCTTGGATATTCCAGATGCTCGGGTTAGGTCATCAAGAGTGTCATCTGCGTTTTCTTTCATGGGTTGTGGACACTCTTCCTCAAAACATTTAGGTTTGACGGCACTAGTATTTACATCTATTGTTGGTGTATGTTCTGAGGTGTGTGTTCGCTTTGGAGAAATATCTGGTGGTGGGGCCTTTCTCTTTCGGCTTCCTGAGCAACTCTTCTTGACGGCGTGTTCGTCCGTCACGATCATGTAATCGATCCCGATCTTCACAGTGTACGGATTCTTAGCCATGATGAACTCACAGCGTTCCCCCGGGCGTCTCTTCAATTCCTCGACGTGCAGGTTGTGGCGCACGTGGTTTCCCAGCGCTTGTCTGGAGATGGCCTGGAAGCCGCACAAGCTGCACCTCCACGGGGCCAGCTCCGGCTTCACGTGATGTCTCACGAGATGTGACACTATCTGTACCTCCGTGTTGGTGTTGTCACAGTAGCAGCACTTGAACAGCAGGGCGGTCTCACTGCAAGAGACAACGAGGCATGATCAGAGACAACGATGACCGGAGACCATCAGAGACATACAGCGTCAACTGTTCTTCCATGCAAGTATGACTCAATACCCCATCTTGTCTCTCAGTTCCGCCGTGTGTATCTTCTAGTGGTAGCATGCTGTAACTCCTACCAGACTGCATAAATACTGATGCAGCTTTGTCATGAAGTCAGCTGACTTTGTTAAACTTCATGGATGAGAATTCCAAACAATTCCATGTAATGTTGTTTTTTCCTTCTTCAAATGATGATTAAATAGTCAACGATGTAGATTAGAAATTAAATCTGGGAGATATGTCCGATGTATAATGAATTAATGAAAATGAATGAATGAGTGATTTACGGCGAAGCGGGACTATTTCACCTATAGGCGACGATGCAGATGTGGAGAGTGTTCTTGAAATGTTTGACCATGAGCACACGGGAAGCGAGAGACAAGATGGGAGCAATTGGAAGGAGTAGGAAGCGATTGTAAAATGTATATGAGTCGCATAATGAAATATTGTACAACCAGCTTCTTGACAAGAATACATGACATCACAACAAACACTACATGCCAACACTACACATGTCATAGCAAACCTGGCTACATCATTCAGTGCAGAACTAATGAACTAGCTGACAACATATACTTAGTATCGCAGTCAATGGAAGCAAACCCGAATTATGCCAAGATTACGAATATCGAGAGATGCAGGAGTATAGTGTCCTTCAGTGGCATGGCTTTGACCCCACGACATAAACATTCGAGATTGCGGTGGGCAAGACAAGTTCATCGATGGCAAATCCGACATTGGCAAATAATTATTTATATTATTATTATTATTATTATTAATAATAACAATAATAGCATACATTTATATAGCGCAAATATCCAGAATAACTGCTCAAATGCGCTTAATACTCCGGTAAACGGATCTATGCACTCAAATTCCTTCTCAACTCCCCGGGGAGTATACAACCCGAGCTGCCATTCAAGGCGCATCAAGGTTATCGTTCACATGTCCATCTCATCCTT
>JAUTBZ010155534.1:0-11351 GCA_032361785.1 Lepetodrilus galriftensis
AGGGGGAAAAAACAGTGAAATACTGAATCTCTGTAGGCAACAATGACACCTACTATAGTTTGGCATGAAATGCATTGACCCCCCTATTTCGTAGATTATCTCGGTAACTACTTCATGGAATCAAAAACAAAAAAAACTCCATTTTCTAATTTCATTTGACCTATAAACCAAAATTTTAAAATTAAAAATATTGCACCAGTAATAACAAATCTGTTTATATAACGATCACCAAATATTTTGACTAATTATTATTTTATGCAGAGGGGTGACGTTCGAAAGAATGAACAGACAACTAGGCTGAATTTGCATGTGCGTGTATATGAAGAAGAGCATCAGCACGTGCAAATCGAGCCTTTTTACCAGTTTTCGCCCCTCTGCATAAAATAATACTTAGTCAAAATATTTGGTGATCATTATATAAACAGATTTGTTATTACTGGTGCAATATTTTTTATATTTTAATTTTGGTTAGGTAGAATGAAATTAGAAAATGTATTTTTTTAATTTTTTTTATTCAATGAAGTATTTACCGAGATAATCAACGAAATAGGGGGGTCAATGCATTTCATGCCAAACTATGAATCTCTATGAAGAAAACAATGACACCTACTGAAGATTTGGAGAAAAGAGTGACATCCGAACATTTGGAAAAAACAGTGATACCTTCTGAACATCTGGAGAAAACAATGGCACCTATCGAATGTGTGGAGAATATGGCACCTACTGAACTTCTTAGTAAAAAAACAGACATCTACAGAACCTGTGGTGAAATTATATTCCCATAACACAATAATAATAATGTATAGTAATTTATATAGCACATGATCTATAGCTACTCAATGGCGCTGAACAAAAAATATCATATTTATTCTTAGACTAACAAGTCATTGGTAGATACAGTCTAATGTCTTTGGGGGGAAATGTTGTGTGTTCCATGGATTCATGGGTAAATGACCTGTGTATTTATATATATGACTAGAAACTTACCGGTAATCAAGATTGGACACGGTATATCATATATGATTGTGTGTTCGGTAGACAGGATATATTAGATGTCACTACCTGGTAGTGTACAATATAAGCATGACTATACACCTATACTGTTTACTCCGCAGGAGGTATGTATATTGTGGATTAAGTAGACACTGACTGCTATACAATATTTAGTATTCCTGCTGCGTAATATTCACAACAAATATTGTTTCTTATCTATGACCCATAAGGTCAAGATAATCATTAATTTCGAATATCAATATTTTTTTCAGAATTTGATGTTTGTCCTTTATTAATAATAATAAATAATAAGCGCATTTATATTGCACCAACTCCATGCTTCAGAAGCATGCTCATAGCACTACATTATTATTACCCCGGTTAATGGATCAATGTGTACTCATTTCACCTTCTCAACTCCCTGGGAGTATACAACCCAAGCTGCCAGTTAAGGCGCTAGAAGGTTTTACATTCACAATTCCATCTCTTCCTACTGGGTACCCATTCACAGCTGGGTTGACTGGAGCAACTTTTATTGCTCCAAATCCTTGTTTGAAAGCACGCTCAAAGTCAATGAATCAGTGTGCTCTCATGTTTCTAAAGCTTGCTCAAAATACTCCATTACTATCCCACTCAATCGAGCAATTAATTAATTTTCAGTCTCATTAATTTTCCTTCTCAACTCCCTGGGGAGTATGCAAGCAGGTTATCATTGACATGCCCAGGTCATTATTCAGGGTACGGTAAAATAGTACCGCTGCAACGTCAAGCACTACTTCCATTCGGATAACCTTTCTCCTGAAATCGGCTCTTCATACCCAATGTCAAATAAAACTAAGAAATCTACCAATCTCATTACTCTTGTCATCTGCATTTCAGGGAGGTCTTACAGGCATACAACATACCGTTCGACTATATCACCTTGGTGATCCTGATGTGGAACTTCGGGGTGATCGGGATGATCTGCATCCACTGGAAGGGACCGCTCATCCTACAACAAGCCTACCTCATCATGATCGGATCACTAATGGCCCTCATCTTCATCAAGTATCTGCCTGACTGGACCACCTGGGTCGTACTGGGGGTCATGGTCGTCTGGGGTGCGTACTAGGTCAAGGTTGTTTGTGATGAGAAGGTCAAGGTCACTCGGGATGCGTATTAGGTCAAGGTTATCTGGGTTACTAGGTCATGATCATCTAGGGTGGGCACCCAGTTGCCCTGTGGCAATACGATCATACTGTGGTATACCCTAACCTCCATCTAGTATCTGAAGTACTCGGGCCAGTTTTGCAAAGCAATTATAGCACTATCTTTTTAACTAGATGTTTGAATGTGACCAACACAATTTCATACTGTAGATGGAACTGATTCCCTGTGTACAATCTATACATAGCAGTTGTTGAAGATGTTCTGCGTTATGGGAGTGATCCATGCTGATGTAGTGTCTACATTCACAGATCTGGTTGCCGTGCTGTGTCCGAAAGGTCCACTGCGGATCCTTGTAGAAACCGCCCAGGAGAGGAACGAACCCATCTTCCCCGCTCTCATCTACTCTTGTGAGTATGACATAGTTGACAGCACAGGGTTCTCCATATAACATGCTGGTGTATCTAATACAGCACTGGGTGATAAGACGGCACTATTTAGCCTAATTAACCCTCGCCCTGCTAGATGAGGCACATACACTGCTCTTTAGAGCATCTCCAGTTGCCTTCAGCATTGAGACTGTTAAAGAATGTCTTGAGTGTTGAAATATGTCCATCCAAATTTTGTCTTTAATGTATCTCTTATTACACGTGTGTTTCTCTTGTTGCCGCTAGCAACCATGATGTGGCAGGTGGTGACGGCAGCAGATGGTGATGACGATGACAAGCAGAAGAAGAGGAAGAAGAGGAAACGAGGAAGTCCCAGCTCCGATGAAACAGGTATCAACATCTTTAGCTCTTGTATTGTTGCATATTGGTGTCAGATTTCACCTGCAATGTTAACCCTCTCCATGTTGGAGGCAACCAGAGATGCCATAAAGAGCAGTGTCAGTTCCTAATCCAGCAGGGAGAGGGTTAAACAACAAATCACTTAATCTAGGTTCTCCTCTCTCTCTGTGCACATCTCACTTGTTAATTCTCTCGTGTTACAGAAAGGACGACCATTTCCACAGACACAGGCTGTACGAATGACAATGGATCCGACCAGGACGAAGGCGGTTTCCGCGAGCACGTGACCGCACCGCGACACGAGTTGTCCAACAGTGGCGACACGGACAGAGCGCGGTCAGCGGTCGCTAACTTTGGAGAGGTCAGGAGTGAAGGTCGTCTTGGAACCAGCAGCGAACGGACAACAGCCGGAAGCAACAGCCAGCAGACTATGCCAGACGACGACGAAGAACGTAAGTGTCAACCGAGTGATGTAGGTGTCAACCGAGCGACGTTAAACTCCATATTCACTCACTCGCTCAATGGGAACTGATTCTAATTTTTTTCGATAAATGCAAATTATTGAAACTCCAAGTCAGTTTCATGACTTGTAAGTTTGTTTTTTTGAGAAATCAGCAACAGATCATAACTACGAGAGCTGAGTTTTAATTAATATTTTATTTTTTTACTATGGATTTACACTAATGTGATTATTAACCCTCTCCATGCTGAAGGCAACCAGATATTCCCAAAAGAGCAGTGGTTGTGCCTAATCCAGCAGGGAGAGGGTTAAATTGAAAAAATTCATATTGCTCGTGAAAAGCATTCTCCGTTGTCATTATAAACTGAAAGTAACTATTATACGTTTTTATTTTATCTCTAGGTGGTGTAAAACTGGGACTCGGAGATTTTATTTTCTATGGTGTTCTCGTGGGGAAGGCATCATCTTACGGAGATTGGAACACAACGCTCGCCTGCTTTGTGGCGATACTCATTGTAAGTCAATCATCTGATAATTATATTTTAATTATCATCGCGTATGGTTGAAAGATTCCCGCTGAAAGACATGCTCACTAAAATTAAATTAAATAGTACTCCACATTAGATCTATTAAAGACATAATATCACAGATATTTATGGTTGTTATTATTCAAGAACTTAAGATGTGTTCAGTGCTGTGACACATTACAATATTCATTTGGTCGACATTATCATTATGCTAATTTACGTATATTTCCTCTATTTCAGGGTCTGTGTTTTACTCTTCTGTTGTTGGCAATCTTTCGCAAGGCGCTGCCCGCTCTGCCCATTTCCATCACATTTGGACTTGTGTTCTATTTCGCCACCAGGGAACTCGTTCGACCATTCATGGACAAGTTGGCAAGCGAACAAGTGTATATATAGAGTGGACAAAAATCTTGCTGGGGTGCATATCTGTTCAAGATATGAACGCAAATGTATAATTTTATACTCGAGGGTGTATATATTATATTTTTTCTCTCTCATTACTGGCTCTGATGAGATGATGCTTCCAGCTTTAAATGTTCCACTGTTGCTATCATGATACCACTATTGCCCATTATAATGCAGTATTTACTTCTGTTTATTGTACAATAACCTCCTTCTAGGCGGGATATCGGAAATGTAAATAGTACCATCATAAAAGTGTCATAAATTATTAATTAAAATTAAAATAGGAAAACGAGCAATCACTGGTCATATTGATTCATTTAACCCTCTCCCTGCTGTAGGCAACCGGAGCTGCCCTAAAGAGCTGTACCTGTGTCTAATCCAGCAGGGAGAGGGTTAAGAACACTCATTTACTTTATATAGTATCATCACTGTATATTATGGCAGGGTTTAATTTATTCATATTACATAGTTGCCTCCCTTAGTTCATGATCGACAGCCTTGACTCATGGGAAATCAAACCAGTGCAATTGCAGAAACTCTGTTAGCCCCAGGCTATTCAATGGTACAAGTTCTGCATATTTAACCGTTACTTTTATTGTACATAATAACTTTGCAGACATATATTTTATTTAAATAGCCACAAAATATCCTATTCATGAAGAATAATTCATTCAGAAACCCAGCAATTTTATGTATGTGTGATGTAAAAATCATGTTCAGACTTAATTACAGTACTTGTTATACTAATGTTCTCACCATTGACCATGTCTCATTTGCAGGCCACTATGAAATCTTTTCCTTTTGGTCGGTCAAAATCTTCAATTTTTATTAATCACAATTTTAAACAAAAAATTGTGAAAGTATGTTTGTAAATACTTGTGAATTTATGGTGATTATAATAATTATGGAACCCTTCATGTTATTTGTATGTACATGATATTTGATATACATTTATATACGAATATTGATATGTAATCAAATGCGTTCAAGGCAATTTAAATACAACCATATATTTTTTTGTCATTGTTTACATTGTGTTCAATCGGTGATAAAATACAAGTGCTAATATTTCAAAATGGGCCATTCTTGTCAAACTACAACACGATGTGATTCAAGGACAGCTTCATTGACATTTTGTTTGACAAATATGGAGATGAAAATATTCCACGGATCTCCAAGATTCAGAGACTTTATTATCCTTTGAGTGTCGAGAAATGGCAAATATTTATTTATAAAGTCCACAACCCACAGGTTTTCCATAAAAAAATATAAAAATTTCATCAATTTCAATCCTACGTATATTCTATGTTGTAGTTAGAGGGATGAGTTAGAGGACTTTATTGTTGTATATTTGTAGTGTTGCTTGAGGACATACACTGATAACATTAAAAATACAACATTAACATTTGGACAAATAATTACTACAAAACATCTTTGACAAAGACTATCCTTACAATTTGCTAATGACATTTGAGAGGGGGGGGGGAAGAGTTCCTTTGAAAGCAGCACACTGTAGAGTATGCCGAACAGACATTTTTGTCAAAGGAACGTGTCGCACGGTTCTCTGACAGTGTGCGGGCTGTACTCACTAGCGAGGTGGTGCAGACGGCACAGAAAAAGTACAGTGACGACACCACATCTAGGGCAACTCTTTGCCGCCATCTTGCTTGTCCGAGATGTGTGCGATGCATTCCTTTCACTCGGTACAGCTTACTAGAGGGACGCCGCCTGTCTGTGCGAGTACACTGTACTTTCTCAAAGGAACGAGGCCTAGGTCTCCAGTATGATCTCATTATTGTGACCAGATAGTTGACTTTAATATTATATTTGGCTAGTCATTTTACTTACTTAAGACTGATTTTGATTTCCATACTAAATACTGTAGTAGCCTGTTGAATCTAAAAACACTGTATAACGGAAATTTTAAGAGAAACAGAACTTTTGACGTTTATGTACAAGTCCGTTTTTGTGTGTAATATTACCATGGAGGGATGAAAAATTGTTGTAGATGACATTGAACAAAAATTCATTCTTTCATTTGTTGTGTTCCGCACAACGTACATTCCATTGGTGTTTGTGGTCAATATGATGCCATGTACTTTACACACTGCTCACTAGCTTTTCTCCTTTTCTTTCTGCAGAATGAGTGATATTTTTGTAATCTGTGTAGTACAAATATTTCATGTAAATGTTCTCAGACAAGTATGTTGGATCACACTACAATTTTCCCCTCAAGTTTACATTGGACTTCACTGAAAAAGTTAATACCATATTGAATTATGTATCGAACTGAGACTGAGTGTCAACTTGATAATGTACATGTGCATGTTTGAAATAAATGATCGTACCAGTATAATAGTTTTATTATATTTCTTTGAAATGAATGTCGATAAATGAAATAGTGGAGAAACAAGGCCCCCGTTTCACGATGGCCTCCTAAAGTAATGACCCAGTTTATCATTTCCTAAGTTAGAGGCCAATTTAAGAAGGGATAAGAATTGTGAAGTTGTAGAGAAAGACTTGTTACGAGGTGACAACTATTAGGAGCTCCTAACTAGATAGGACACCGTCGTGAAATGTTGGAGTTGTCCGAGTAGTCTATAGTAAAAGCATGGCACATTACTAGATTACGATACCTTCTTCATTAAATGCAGGCGTGTTAACATCCAGAATCGTAAAATAAAGACAACAAAAGAAATTACATTCAACAATTTATACTTGTAAATTCATACATTTCAATAATAACATTGTTCATAAATAAATGAATAAAACATTACAAACAATGTTGGTATTAAAACAAAAGATGGTCTGAGGATATGCATTATGGATCTAGTATAAAATATTTCACGCACAACATTATAGTATTGGATATACAATCAACATGTTTTAGACAGTACTTACTAATGCATTAAATGCTAATTTGAATACAAACAGTATTAACCCTCTCCATGTTGAGGGCAACCAGAGATGCCCTAAAGAGCATTGAGTATGCCTAATCCAGCCGGGAGAGGGTTAATTATCTATAGTTATTTACGAATTTGATACAAACAATTGACATTAAAAACGGATAACTTTTAAACATACACTATCAATTTTGTGTATTCTTTCTTTATTTCAAAAGAGGAGTGCAAGAGTTAACAATACAGATAAATATAATAGTATATATTTGACAAGATGTGATTAAAGCATTGATTTCAGTCAATTCTTCATAAAACACTCCCATAATGTGACACATTTATATTACATATAGATTACACAATCATAATAAAATATTGCTTCAAAGTTCATTGTTAACATATGGTCAACATATTCATTTACAACATTACAGTTGCACATTCAACATGATCAATTAAAATACTGTATTAAAAATAACCACACAAGAATTATATATATATATATATATTTGTTTGCAACTTGTTAAAAGTAATTATTAATATTAATACACAAACCTATAAACTTCTTTCAATATGATAACAATTACTCAAAAGTCGTACTAAATGGCCTTAGCTGCAACAATATCCACATTAACCTCCTCACTGCTGCGGGCATATATATATGCCCAAAACACATGCATAATTGAACAATTCAGCAGGGTTAAAAAAAGAAATAGCATTCAATTTAAAGGTATATTACGTGCAAGGTCATTATCATAGGATAGAAAATGCATAGCTTAGACAGTAAGGCTGGATAAAGCAAGTTTGGAAAAACCCCAGTTCTGGGTGAAAGGTCAGATGTGAATACTGTAAATCATGAAATTTATGCGAAAAATGCGACCACCGTATTGTCGCATTTAATTGCTACACATTAACCTTCTCCCTGCTGAATAAAATCAAAGTGTTCTATTTCTGCATGTGATCGGGCAAGTTAACTCGCCTTCAGCAGGGAGAGGGTTAAAGATATAGTATACCATGGTATACTAGTAGAGGTCAGACACAGTAGACTATAAAGTCTTTCAAAGTAAACCTGTCAGTTTGTGGTGTGTTAGCTGCAGAACTGTAGCTATAAGATGTTCCGTTTACTATTTTGCTATCTACTGTATTCTGGCACCCCAGAATAGTAAACAGGGCATCTTTTAGCTACAATTCTGCAGCTAGTGGTGTGTATGCAATAGTATACAACATATTCCTTCTGCTAGGGTAAAGTAAAGTACTATTTCAATAATAATAATAAAAATCTATTGAGTCATTTTTGTTGTAACTTTTAGATTGTAATAACATTTTCTTAATATACTGACCTAATATTCTGTCCTTTTCTTAACACATGTATACTGCTTAATAATAGTATATTAGTCTAATTAGACTGCAAATTACCAAGCTGAAAGGATCACGGCCCTCACCACCTGCAACACACCCCCTGTGGTCTGGTATCATGTTTGCAGTGAAGAACAGGAATTGTTTATTAGTTTGTTCTTCTAGTCTAGTGCGGTCCTTTCCTAACCATTTTTAGCTGCTGCTGCTGCATTAGCATAATGGTAGTCACAATATCAGCGAAATGCAGTCTCTTCATCAAACCCACAACACACACTTTACTTTTATTCCTGTTTTATTGTAAAACCTACAGCTGTGCTTAACATATTTAACATTTTTTCACGAACCGGGTGAGCCAAGTTCACGGGGTTATGATTTTGAATTGGAGGGTTTGGGAGAAAAAGTATATGACCTTCGTCGAACAAGAAAAAGGATATGATCCATTTAACAAGTTGACTTTGTGCAAGCTTATTGGCGAGCATGATGTCCTTAGGCCTTACAATACCGGTGAATACTGGTCTGTAGTTAACAGATGGACCAGTTTTGTCATTGAAATCCAGAGAAGAGAAAATGTGTTGTGTTTATAATCACATTTGTGAATGGTTATTGAAATTACAGTGTTAGTAGCAACTAAAACTTAGTTAACCAGTTAACAGGATGTAAATATTGTGAATCTGTACTAAAAAGTAGGTACTGTTGACATTAAAAATATTTGGTAATTCTCAATGCATCATAAGTTATATATCGAAAACTGAACTTATGTATATATACAGTACTAAGTCAATCAATCCAATTAATATGTACATTCAAAGTCAATTCTGTTTGTCAAAATCCAACATAGATTTATTTTTCTATGTATTGTTTTTAAAAATTATTTGTTATTTTTTTGCCAAGCAAATCACGTTTTTATCATATTATATATTAATAATAATAATAATAATAATAATAATAGTAGTAATAATAATATATTCATTTGTAGAGTGTGTTGTAACTAGTAAATCTAAATCAAATAAATTTACAAATGTCAACATTAATTTCACATTTTTTTCCATTAAAGTAATAAAAAACCCAAACTTGTTCTTCAGCTATGCCACTCATCAATGTTAACTGTGTTAACAACCCTCTTACTACTAACTAGGGTATTGGCTACACTAGACCATGTAGACCCACTAGCTGACCCTGAATGTCAAGGGTCACAGGGAGGGAGCCCCATGTATTACACAGTGTAATTGAAATGTCCGACATTCCCAGAGAATGCTTGTAAGTATCACATTTCACACTGCCCAGTGGTCAAGAGTCTAGACCCAGCAAATAGCCACTGGTCAAGACAAATAAGCCACATGCACCAGTTTGGTCAATGAACTGTGTAGACAGGGCGTTAAACATCTTACTACTTACTACAGTTGATTCATTGTGAATGCTGGTATAACTTGAAAATGAACATATATTGCTAAAGTTAAAAGTAGTATAAAAACATGAAACTAGATAATGTAGATACAAATGTAAGCAAATTTGTATAGTGGTTTGTAGTAACTTTTAACTTACTAGTAAGTGGATGTGTTTCAAGATGAGTCTTAAATGTTTTATACATAGAGGAGATTTCAAGTGCTAGCGGAAAGTGTTCTATTTATATGGTGCTGCATGTGAAAGTTTACACTGATAATGATAATTTCCCCAAAAGCTGATGTTTTGGTATAAATGTTAGTTTTATTAATTATTTTGTACATATTGCAAACTAATTAGCAACTATTTTCTACTATTAGCAAACTTAATGTGCCACTATTATTCAATAGTTTTAGTTTTAATGCATACTTATAATAACTCTTTTCTTGAGATACTTTTTACACATAACTTCAATATTTTACAATTTATATATAATGTTGGAGAATTCAACTTTCATTTTATTCTATCATTAATTGTATGTACAATTTATCAAATATTGAGAAAATTACTACCTTTGTTTACAAAATATTATTTTAAAATTGTACACAACAAATTATAACACTAAACAAAGTCGGTAAGTTTATAATTTTAATAATAACAAGAGTAACAAAATCTGATGGTCCGCTCTTACAAGATCGCAAGCGGTAGCTTATTCGGAATAGACTATAGTTTAGTATGGTAATGAGTGTTGCCACTTTGCCGGTGTAGACCCATTTCTTGCCTTGTGACCTGACCACTAGTGTCAACTTTGCTCTGCATGCATTCTTACATGTTCAACAAAATAATCACAATATTACATACAGTACTAACCAAGCACACACACTCTGTTTCTCCCATTCATATCTTTGATAAAGTTGATACTTTCAAAAATACTTCTGCTAGGGGTCAGTGTGATGTAAATTTATTGTGTCAAATGTTAGAGGTCGAAGGTTAGAGGTGCTATCCATGCGTTTTGACTGACCTAAGTGGTGTGATATCAGCTGAGTAATCTTTAATGTGGCCACATTTATTCAAACAAGACATATTACTGCTGATAATACGTAGGTTGTGAGGTTTATATATATATTTTTTAGATTTAGTTTTTTGAGTGTTGTCTCTTTCTTGTTTGTCTTTTCTGACTAATGGTAATGACATGTGAACTGACAGTTCTGAAGTGAAACTGAATTTCCATGTTTATGTTTTTGCTGACACATGACTACCGGTATGTGATCTGTTGCTGGTGTCAGTGTTAACAGACAGGGACATACTAGATTTGTGACGTATAGTTGGGACAGTGAGTACTGCATTGTGTTTCTATTTCGATACTTACTCCTAAAACACACTCGAATAGTCCCGCAATTCC
>JAUTBZ010155545.1:0-11351 GCA_032361785.1 Lepetodrilus galriftensis
TATTATGAGTGACCATGTCACCTGTCAAAAATGGAAGAAAACCACCATAGATCTAGATATATGTTGATTTATTAGTTTAAATATACATGTATAACCAAAACCACTCTGAATGAACACAAACCTTCAGCTATAGATCATTTTGGTATTCGCATGTAGGAACATAAATGGTAAGAAATGTTTAAAAAAATAAAAAATAAAAATATAATATTTTTAAAAATATTACTTTTTTCCATTTTTACCAATTTTTTTTTCTCCAATTTTCGGGGAAATGGAGTCGGCGGATCCGTGAACCAATTTATAAAAAATAAAAGGCCTTACGAGTATGGTCACATGATTGGCCACGTGCAAATAAAACAACTCAGCGGACCTGGCTCCAAATGGTTTTCGGCCAGCCCAGTCTAGCCGAGTCTAGAAATCCTAGCCGGCATGTGCCGGTGACCAGAGGATTTGCCGGGTAGCTATCAAATAAAATAGTCTAGCCGCAGGAAGTTCACTAAACGGTGCCAGGGAAACCTAGCCGGCTTGACAAAAGAAACGCCACTATTTGTTAATACTTCCATTACATTTATGATTCTAATAACTTTACGAACTCTTGATAAAGAGTATCAGTTCACCGTAATTACCCTAATAATTTGAACCCTCTCTGAACACCTAAATTCATCACACACACACAAATTAAGACCCTAACAATACAAACATGCCTCCAGCATGGAGAGAGTTAATTAATGCATATATGTATTTTCTTTATTTCCGTTCAGTGACCACCTTAGAGCAGTTGACACTGATGTACGAGACCGAGTTGAAGCTGAAGAAGTCAATAGTGGAAAACGTGGCCCATGCCGAGAACAGGCCTACAATGATGTTCTACACCTCTGTCTGGGTACATCAGCCGTACATCGAGGACTCGTCTCAGCTGCTTCTAGAGAGTCTGCTGACTGAAACTGGGCATCGATGATGATTGGGGAAGAACGGCTGTTAATGGAATGTCTACACACAGACTGTCATTGAAGCATGTCGGATGCTCAGCAAACTGCCACCCGGGCAACCACCGCCAAGAACATACGCAGTCAACATGGTAGTCCTTGTCAAAGAAGTTGGGAGACATAAAACAATAGATGGATTATTTTTTTTAAATAAAAATTTTACTTTTATCTTTTCATTCTTTAAAAAAAATAATATCTATTTAAAAAACAAAAAAAGTAAAAATTATTAATTAAAAATAAAATTCTAAATTCACTCTCTCCAACAAGGACTATCAACATGGCAACATCTCTCGATTCAAATTTCGGGAATTTGAGAAATACCTGTACCACAAAAATGATTGCAAAGATGGTCACATCGGTACCTCAACACATGACATTGTACATGCAATATGGTAATCTGGTTCCCGTTCCATTGAACAATCCTACCGCTACCAGAGTCGGAGCAATATATCGACGTATTGGAGTTACGACTCTCTGCAATGCTACTATCATTCTGTGGAACTGGACCGGACGTTTTACCTGCTTCGTGTCCCAGAGGCCAGGGATGGGTGGTATAGTAGTGCAATGGTAAAATGTTGGACTTTGGAGCTAAAGGCTGTGGGTTAAAATCCTATCCCCGGAGCCCGGCTTCAATGTTTGCAATAGTTGCCTTACTGATGCGATCAAGATATGATGTGCTGTCTGTACCATAGCAATTCAATGGTAGCACCGTAGCTGTTCAGCCAGGGTTCAAAGGACATGGGTTCAAATCCTATCCCCGGAGCCCGGCATCAATGTTTGCATTAGTTACCTTACTGACGCGATCAAGATACGATGCGATATTTTTACCATGGCAATGCAACAGTAGCTGTATTAGGCAGCCTATACATAACGCTACATAGTACTATTCGCTATGGTAATCATACTAATGGACCGAGGGGTTTTGTAGGAAAACGAAGAGTTTTCAGCAAATGGATTGCATGTAATGATGTACAGTAGACCTCGCATATTATAACGTACTCATCGAGACCGGCTAATTTTGTTCGTTATATGCAAAGTCTGTTATACACATATGCCGTAATTAGAATTAGACGGGACCAGGACTTCAGATTCAGTCCGTTGTAGGCGAGTGTCCAGTTTATCCGAGGCCGGTATATGCAAGGTTTACTGTATATGTTAGTAGAAAAACTTACAATACAAATTCAATGTTTCAAGATTTATTCAAATGAAATAAGATGTTTATTTCATCAATATCTAACAACTGGATTCATGTTAATAAATGAAATAATGAAATGACTCCGCAAGGGGGTTTGAATACAAAGGGTGTGGGATGTTCTACACGGAGAATGAGGTATAAATACACCACCGATATAGATGTGATGATATCAATATGATCATGAATGCAACAATGATGATAGAGGAGGTTGATAAGTATAGAACAATGACTGGAATATACAAATGCATGCAGATGGAAATAATTACAGTAATATTTATGAACATGAAATCGGTACCAATGCCTTGAACAATCAGAATAAGCTTTCTTTCAGAGGAAATGAGGAAAGCTTTGGTATGTTTATAGAGTAATTCACTGTATGCATGAACATTTACAATAAAAAATATTTGGACTAAATATTAGCTTCTCTCGTTTGTTCCCGATGAAAAGCAGGACAGATATGTTTACCATCTAAATATCTTTCGACTAGAGATTTAATGGGAAGATTAATTTGTAACAGTTATTGAACGGTTTGACAAATGTATTGAGATTATGCGAGGCATAGTACAGGCATGGCAACAGACGATTGTGGTTTCAGTGGTAAACTGCAAGCCACATTCAGGGCAACTAAATTTACACCTGGTGCGGCATTCAAAGGCAACAACAAAAACCGTAATTATCGACCTATTTTGACTAAGTTTTCTGTATTTGGCTTCGTCAAACTTTATTGAATAGATGTCTAAAACTTCAGAGTAATCCAATAATGAAAACTGAGTCAAAATGATTATGTGTCGCAAAGTAAGTCTTACCGGTATGCTGTTTATAGGATACCGCCCCAGGACAAATACATCTGTGTATCTGCAGATACTTGCTATGCCCGATAGCAACAAGTTGCATACGTCGCAAAATACACAATGCACCAGTTGACCATTCAATAATATTCTTCTAGCATGGCTCTGTCAATCAACTACCAATGTGCCTATAGTGTTTGTATGTGCCTATGTTTGTATGGTTTGCACGCATTTATAGTATGCCATGTTGAGTTCAAATTGTTCCATTAGTAACTGGAAAATATGTTGTAATTCCAGCTTATGAGAACAACTTATTTTGGATTGCCCCTGGAAGCTATCAGAAAGTTTAGAACAAAGGAAATTTGCAATAGCCATGCTTTAATAATACAGGGGCATAAGTAGACATTCTACATACATTTCAGGTAATGACTATAGCAAATTTGACCTATCGTGAAACTGAATCTCCCCTTGAGATATACATCAAACTTTGCCACATGAAAAACATGCAAAAGACTATCGAGTCGATCCAGAACATTCTTATGCTTTTCTTCCATGTGCATGGTTTCACGATAGTAGCATATAGTTAGTATACTGTAGACTAAAGTTGCAACCTGCATTGGGCTTTATTTTCGAAGATATGTTTGACAGACATACCAGTAACCACATGGCTAATTATTAACATAATCAAGTGGTGCCCAACTTTAATAATACACACCCATTACTTGCTTATATCTCTATCAACAAGACTCCATGCATCTAAAAATGCTCCAACAAAGTATAAAAATAATTTACTTCAGATCCGATATCAATCAAACTTTTCAATCATAAACATTGAAATTCATCGATTCTGTTCCGATTCATACGGTAGTCTAATAATAGTTAGCACTGCAAAGCAAAAGTCTGGATGCTTTTAATTCAACCCAATTTTTAACTCATGTCCCACTAGTTATTAAATATTTTAATATTTAAATTATATGGACGCAAATAGACAAAAATGCTACCAGAACTGAAAGTTTTTTTTCTCTCATCCTTTGTCAATGATCGGAGTTAACGCCTCTATAAGAATTTAACAAAATACATTACTAAACATTATTCTTTTATTACCGAAAGTTTATACTGGCTAGCAAGCGAAGTTCCCTTTACCTACTATACAGTAGTTAACAGATTTTTTAAGGTACATTTTTTAAGGTACAAACATGATTGTATGTATGCTAAGTGAATGCACTTTGCATTAATAACAAGATCTAGTCCTAAACAAGCATCAATATCGGTAATAGTATGCCTCAAGTGATCTTGAACTTAATGTCAGTTGACAAGTTGGAGTGTGTTCTTTAACATAGTGTTGCCAATCGGAACACCTTTTTCTAGTTTCCTCAGAGGTAGAAAAGTAGGGAAGACGATAGTCGCGACTAGTAATAAATTGTTGGACTTATTCTAATCTATCAGTAAAATTATTGGGAAAACAAATTTGAACTATTTATTCATGATAAAAGACAGATCTAACGGAAGTCAAAGACAAAATATGTTCCTATTCCATACAATATATAATTGTAATTTAACCATGTTTAACTGAGTGTATGGCAAAGATACTGTTGGTACAGTAATAGCCTGCCTAGATTTCCAGTTTTTAACTGACTAGCTAGAAGAATGGAAAACTGTTCTAGGTACGGTAGTACAGAGGTGCCAAGTCTTCCGATTTATCAGATCTCCCGAAAATATAGCAAAATAAACCCAATCTCCTGATTTCCTGCTTTTGATTTGCAATCTCCCGTAAACGAATCGCTTGTTTATTTGTTTTTATGCATAATTTTTGTATTGTTTTGCCGGCGCACTGTTGCAAAATATAGTTCACTTTCGAAGAGTTATAGGTGCTAAATGACCGAAAAAGACAGGAAATCACGTATTTGGCACTCATTAAAAAAATTGCCTCATCACACTCATTTCAAATTAGCACCTCTGGTAGTATCTAATGTATTAATTATTAAATATTTTCAACTGTACCAACTGTACATATAATAAATCTTCTCAATTGATAATGTTGGTGCATTGATATCTGTCGTCCTTGTTGAACTATATATAGCATGTATAATAGACCATGCACGCTCATTACATACAAGTTCAAAAGTTTAGGCTTTCTTGGTAGATACAAATAAACACGAGAAACTGAGAATACATGCACGCTGAGAGTCAGTTTTTGCTTTCAAACTCATTGAAGTTTAATATTATAATTAGATTGCATATTCAGCATTTCATGATAAATAATATTAAATATTTGATATAAATAATGACAAAGTCATGGAAATCAGGCAGTATTATTTATAAATAAATTCCTGTAGTTTTCACAATATTGGGTCCAAAAAGATTATAATGCCAAAACAATCAGCCGATGAGATCAGGAGAAAAGAACAGTTGAAATAATTATTGCGCAAAAACAAATAATGCTTTTGATGACGGTATTGATATTACTGTATTGTGTCATATCCAACTGTACAATTAATGATTCATCAAACAAATGCGACATTATACAAATAATGACGATGACCAAGGAAATTAACGATACAATTCATGTAAACGGCACCTGTGCAAACCAGCATCGATCAATTCACAATCCAATCATTGCTAAAGTAAAGGTGCAATCTCCCACGGTGCGATTTGTATGGACAACTTGTATTATCAACTACTAGTGGTAATTGTTGAAGCATGAGAACACACAAATCAAATCCAAACCATGTTCAACACATCGAAAGCCAGTTCAAAGTCCTTATTTCTTTCAGCTAATTTCCATTTCAGCGAGTTATTCTTTTACATAAGCGAGTGATTATAGAGTTTTAACATCATTGCGGGAATATTTCACCCATGGCCGATATCATTTCTCGCCTCCATGATAATTTTGATATCATAAAATAACTATATTCAACAAATAATAATGTTCCAAGATAAATTCAAATCCATTATCATATTGCCCATTATCGTATTGAACAATTTCGACTCCTGTTGTCAAATGATCTCCCCTGTTATGTTGAATGATCTTTCCAGTTACATGATTATGTTTTTACATGATTAGACATGTCATACAAATCGCACTGCGAGCATGCACCTTATACTTGTCCTGTAGAACTTGTTGGTGGAAATACGGACGCTGTAACTGACAGTGGCAAGCTGAGATGCCAATAGATCAGTTGCTGCGATTAATCGTACAGGAAAAAAATCGCGATGTTAATTTAATTGCAGTGGCATGTCTGATACACGAGCGTACTGTACTACTGGTCCTTTGAAGATGTCAGACAATAGACTAGAGGATGGAGTAGTACTTTTAGTCACTGCTGGGTTCCATTCATTATGATTGTAGTTACGTTACATAAAAACTCTTAAATTTTGTAATTCGACCAATTGAAACTAAACCTTTGTTAGTACAGATATGGTTTCAGAAATAGGAAGATGGTACTTGCTTTACCCTTTTAACCCTCTCCGTGCTGGATTAGGCAAAAGCACTGCTCATTAGGGCATCAACGGTTGCCTTCAGCAGGGAGAGGGTTAACGCTGAGCGCCATGCAGGGGAACAAGTACCAGCTTTTAATGTGACTAAAGTAAACTTTGGGCACACCTTGACATCGTCAAACGATTCATCTACCAATGAAATGGTATCAGTGAGCAAGTTATTGTTTCCTGCCACAACGTGAACCTTCCGCTCATAATGCACCCATACGCGATGAGAAATGGTATCAACCATGTCAGTTTCACAAGCAATACCAGCATCATAATTATTGCTAACATGAGCACAAAAAACATTATTTAATCATATTATTAATTATTAATCATAGTACTGCAATCACTTTGTGAACTTTTGTCCGTATTCTCGAAACTTTGTAAGAACCTGTGTCCGTATTCTCGAAACTTTGTAAGACTAAGTCCTAAGAAGTTTGTAAGGACATGTACTAAGAATTTGCCGAACTGATTTTCTGTTTATGTTAATTATTTAAGATATCTTATGTTAATTATTTAAGATATCTTTTCTCATTAAGAAGTTTCGAGAATATGGGCCCCGGCTCCCACCATATGAACTATAGCAATTTGTCTGGACCTCCGAAATGACATTTGTATAATATTTTATATTCCAATACACTCGTGTGAGATTCTGTCTTGCACTTTGGACATGACACTGCCTACTTTAAGCCTCAATAATTAACACCCGTCTAGTACACCCGTCCCCACCCAATACAGGAAGAAGGACATGACACAAGATTGGATGGTGAAGTGACGACGGCGATTAATGATAACTTATTGTCAACATGGTAAAACATAAATGCTACTGAAGCTCGGCCTGTACAGGTTCGCCCGTCTCAAACTGTCCCTCCATGGCTAGCAGAGCCTGGAGTGTCTCCAGCGGGACCCCTTCCGCTCCTTGCAGCTGAAACGTGGTCCCGTCCGGGTTTTGAATGATCAGGATTCCGTCCTCCGTCTGGTATATGTTGGAATGCGTAACGATCTGTCCTTCGCTTTGCTCCACACTCACGACTTGATCTTGCATCTCGCCAGAGTCCGTGATCTCGTTCTTAACTTCCAAAGGATTCAGAATTACCTCACTTTTCACGTCACTGTCCTCGACGGCCTGCTGCTGCTGCGCGGATTCGTTCTGAACGACATCCGCCAAAGTGTTGATGTTCGTGGATAGATCGCCATTGTTCATCTGACACTGCGCGAGAACAAGCTGTTGAGCCTCTTCCAGACTTCCCACAACTTGAATGTTCTGAACGTCGGAGCCGAAACCACCCTCGACCAACGGCTGCAGTTGCTTCGCGTTTTCGTTCGGGATGCTTCCGTTCAGGAGCATAGTTCTGAGGGCGGTGGGTGGCGGTTCGACAACCCTGAGAGCACTTTGGATGCCAGCACTGTTACTAGCACTATTAACGGTAGCTGCATCGCTATTGAGGACCATGTTAGCACTGATAGTGTTGGCGACCGACGCCACAACGCCGTCTACAGTGGAGTTTGTTTCCATATTGTTCGTTTCCAACGCGGAGGTAGCTGCTGCCTGAGAAGATAGGATTTCGTGAGATTTTTCCTCGCCTCCGACTTGAGGCACGATCTGAATGCTGGTCTCTGGGGGTTGTATGTCCGCCTGAACACAACTCGTCAGTCCATCGGTGACAACAAACGCAGATTCAGACTCGGACACAATTGCCTGCTGACTCAGAGACTCGGACACAATTGCCTGCTGACTCAGAGACTCAGACACAATTGCACGCCGACTCACAGAATTACCCGCCACGGTCACCAGACGAGGCGCAGCAGCAGCAGCGATAATGTTTGGATTTAACACAGACACATACTTGGGGTTTGACACAGTCGATACGCCATGGTTAGACACGGACACAATACGAGTTTGAGGGCCTGCGAGGACATTGCTGTTGGACATGTTGACTATTTGCGGGTTGGACACGGCGATGATGTGGGGAGTCGCGACCGTAGCTGCCGATGGGGACGATGCCGACACGACCCTGAACTGCATAGTGCTGGGGGCCGATTTCGTCACGTACGTTGCGGCACTGTTGTTTTTCACGTCCGGCATCAGAGACATAGTTCTCTGCCGCTTATTGACGGGCTGTCCGGATACGTGGTCGGGCGTGACTTGGATCCTGCGACGGACTTGCTGCCTGGGGCTGCTCGGACACAGGGGGATGTCGGTGGACACGTTGCCAGTGCGGAATGCGTGAATTTCTTCAGTTGGCATCTCCTTCACTTCGTATCGGCCGATTTCCAGGCCAAGAGCTTGAGCTACCTCAGGATTCTTCACCTGATAAAAAAAATAATTACACATTAGAACAATTATAACATTTCGGATGATTTGTTCATAGATCAAATACTTGCGTTATTGTTTTTCGTCATTTATCAATACTCCAAACTACTTGTATTCTTCTCATACAAATGACGTTGCATATTTTTGCCAATTAATTGAATAAAGTTTGTATTTACTTGCAACAGACTTCCTGAAGAGAGAAAGCAAGCAATCTGTCAGCTTGCTAGATAGTAGGGCCTAGTATTTTCCTATATTTCTAATTTATTTTCAAAATATGGATTTTTCCCAATAAATTGTCAGCAAACATTCCTTCAGAACAGATCTGTCCGATATTTATCGATAATTTGGTCGATATTGAACTGACGATTATCAATCTTTCATACTACCGGGAACTAAAAGTTGCTTCAATTATTGAATTAATGTTTAACGTCGCGGCAGGAATATTTCACCCATAGGCGACGACAAAAGTTGCTTCAAACGCCACTGCGGGAATCTTTCACCAACATGCGACAAGGATGAGTGAGTGAATATGGAATTTCAACCTCGCTGCAGGAATCTTTCACCCATTTGCGAGGAACGAAGAGGACAAACACATCTACAAACACAGACCTGAAGCGACCGAGTGGCCTTCTCGTTGGGAGTCGTATTGGCGAAGGGACTGAGGTAGGTCTTGCAGACCTTCTGGACTTGCTGGTGGAGGGTCTCGAACTGGTGGTAGATGTCGTCGGCGTGCGGGCGGTAGGGGTAGCCCTTCTCCACCTTCATGAGGAGGAACTCGTACAGAGTGATCACCTTAGCCAGACGCGGCAGCACCACCTCCATCAGGTCCTCGTCCTCGCACTGGCTCACCAGCTGAAAGTTTCACCATGCATCATTAAGCATTCCTTCATTAAAACAAGCAAACAGTTTATACAAAAGTCATGACCCAAAAGTATACAAACAAGGTCGGGGGGGGGGGGGCTTCAGTCGCCAAGCGAATACAACTTTGAACAAACCAACGGACTAGTAAGTCAAATAAGAAGAGCGATAAAATATCGACATGCCTGCATATTACATAAAAGATTAAGAAGGCTCAGTAGTTGATTATCCGCATCATTCACGAATTTGGATGACGAAAAATAAATAGCATCATGGCCTTCCATAGAAACTACGACACTAAAACATAAATACAAACAAGACCTTTGATTTAATGCTGCTGCGGGAATATTTCATCCATACGAACAGAACCAAGATAAACATTCTTTTACAGGCTACATGTGATCAGTACAAATCTTCAACGACAATTCCTACTTAGAAATACTGAGGAAAACAATTACTTCTTTTAACTTGGTTTTCCGCCTGGAGTGCGAGAGTTCTTGCAGATGTCTTCCCCTCCCACGGCCCCGCATTCCCCCGCGTTTGGACAGGGGCGAAGGGGAGCCCATCGTCGATGTCTCCAACCCGGGAAATGAGTCTTGAGTATTGCTGTCCTCCGATAAGCTTCCTATGTTCCCATTTATTCGGCCAGTACCTGTAACATCAATATTAATGGGGTTAGTACATTTCATAAGCGCTGATATATCCAAGGCTAACATAATTTTGTATGCAAAATTAAAAAATTTAAAAAAAATTAAAATTAAAATTAAACACTGACGCTAATAGTTTCTAATTCATAATACAATATTCTGAAAATGTATCTCACCATCTTGACTTTTTTCTGTGTCGTCTATCTCAGGCATGGTGCCGTGCGTGGGGTACAAGCGATAGTGTCGACCGAGTCCTGCCTGACCAATGTAGGCCTTGTCACAGGTCTCGCACTTGTGGTTCTTAGGTCGTGTTGACCCCAATCCTGAAAGGTCAAACAGCAACAATGGTAACCAACTAATTTTAAAATCCTCACATCTTTGTAATTTTACAATTATTTAACAATGGCCAATCAGGATTCCCCACAAATGCCACTAATATTGGCTTTACTTGAATGTATAATTTCATAGTACTGTGCATCTTTTCAACATAAATCAAACCATGCGAATAGTAACCAGGGTTGGAACTTAACTTTAAAACGTACTCGCCCGAATGAAATAAAAAACAAAACATGAAATTTCTACTCGCCCGTAGGATACTTTTGACATTACGAGAAATGGATCGGGTTGCCGGGCGAGTGGGAACTTCTCACCCTGGGTAACCATTTGGGTTGAATCAATTTATATTATTTTTTATGTTTTGAATTGGGTTTAATTTTATTTATTTTTAAACCACTTTCAAGATTCTTTCACTCATATTACACGAGCTTGTCAGTTGAAGATAGGATTGATCTATTTAATTGCAGCAGGAATATATATTTCACCCATACGCGACACAGGAGGAAACCCGCAACATTTGTTGTGCTGAATGTTGCAGTAAACCTGCGACCAAGAATGATAACCAGATAACTGCATTGCCACAGTACAGACAGCACATCCCATTATCCTTGCGTCTGAAAGATACCTTTTGCAAACATTGATGACTTGCATCTGGGACAGGATTTTAAGTTCAACATTGAATCAATTTAATGTTATCTAGAGTGACAATGCAGTTATCATCATTGGTCTTGTCAGTACTAGCTGGTG
>JAUTBZ010155556.1:0-25751 GCA_032361785.1 Lepetodrilus galriftensis
GTCACTTCACGAAATGTCTGACCATTTCAGTCATTTCACGAAATGACTGGTTTCACAAGCTGACTGTAACATATATATGCGAACGTCCAGTGTCCAATGTCACACTACCTGCATCCACCTACATGTTAGATACCCTAATTTTCGCTTAACCTGAATACTTGCTATAGGAACAGATGTCTCCTTCTGATCTTTCCATGGTACCTTGTTTCCTCTACACGTTGCTTGTCTATTCAGATATGTTTCAATGAGAACCATCTACATGTATGTGTATGCCTACATGTTATTTGTAAAAACGTCTTCAGGAGTCTGTTCCTTTCATCCGTACTTGATACTAGTATGTCCTAGATCTTGGTTGGTTCCACAGGCCCGTAATATCATGACAATATTAGAACAAGACCTGTAAATCAGTATATTGGTATGGAGCGTGCTTATTTCAAATACAATCTGCACTGATCACTCAGTTTCGTGGTAAATATTACACTACATTAAGCACGGTATAATCCAAACTCGGTCACGGAAAATACCAATTTTGAAATGGGATTTCGTTCAAAAAAAATCTATTGAATGCAAACCACGTGAAATCCCTCCATAGTTGTGGCAAATGCCGCGTTCGACAAAGTCCATTTCAATCTAGACAATTTTCACACCTTTTATTTCATAAATTGAATCTCCTCCCAGACTAGGAAACGTAGGATTTGTATAAGTGGATTACTGAGCTCCTTTGAAGACGAACAAAGACGCGAGTTTTGTCGCCAATCCCACTTCAGAATGAGATATTGGTACAAGTTACCACCATGCTGAAGATTGGGATGGTTTCGTTCAAGTTAGAATCGGATTATAGAGAATGCGGTTCAAATTGATGAATGTATTCAGTAGTCTTCAATACAAACAACGATTCGTCCAGATTAACGTTTTGAATTAGATATGTAAATAAAATAGTCGGGTTAACGATCTGATATAAATATTCTGTGAAGTATAGATATCTACGGCCAGTACTTACGCTCTTGTACGTTCATCTGTGAATCACTACGAGAGCGCTATTATCTCTTATAATTAGCGGATACGAGAGCATGAAAGAGCACTGCCCGACTGAATTTCCTACTGGATTCGTGGCGGTATGATAGATCAAAGGGTGCGATATAGTCATTCTCGCTAGTTAAACTGTTACAGGTTACACATTACATTTACAGTATTTAAATTTTGATTTAATTTTGCTCAATTTCTGATACCCAATTATACCTCATTAGTGAGAATGAGGAGTGTATAGTTCTTGCATGAAGCTGACGGACGTTGGTTTGCATCGAGTGCGGTCAAGGGTTCAAATGATGCTAAAAAACATTGTTGGCGTCTACAAGTTCACTGGGACCTGTAGGCGTTTGGGAAATCTTCATTATTAAAATTAAATATAAAGTAAAGATAGTCCAAACAGCCTATTGGCCCGTAATTATTTATATTGACTAGATATATAATGTAAACAGCACTAAACGCAGTTCCATTGAACATCTTTAAACATTATCAATAATCATGTTCTTCAAACAATTGGATTTATGTGCTTTCACTATAATTATACACGTAATTATATCCCCTTTATTTTTTAGTTTTCAATTAATAGGGAATCTTAGTATTGACAATCAACAGTGTTTACCAGATTACAAACCATATGTCATCAGTAACGGAAGTGATCAAACAAGCGTTCATCTGATTTTAATTCATAGACCAAGCAGTGGGGAATGTGGCCGAACGTTTACAATCGTCGATTACTAAATCGAAATCAGTGTTTCGAATCACGGTTTGGCAAATTCATTCTTGCATTAACATTAATCGGCATTCTTGTCTCAAATTAGCCAAGAAGAGGGTGCTAATTTGTTGGGATTGTATTCAAGTATTGTCTGTTAGCTGAATAACATTATGCCAATTGTAGTGTATGAGGAAAGAATGCATAAAGTTGCTATCTTAAAGGACATTCATTAACATCACTAATAGGTCGCTCGCAGATCCAAATCATGAAGCACAAAATAGAACATATATATGGGGGACTATATGAGTACCAAATGATGTACGGTAGGCTACTCATAATATAAAGCGTATCTCTTTACATACTTTCACGTATTTACGCTAGACAAGCGTAGTCACCATCCAATGCTTACCGTACTAACATAGACCACACTATTTCCGACAAAATCTCTTGACTAGAACATAAAGTAAAATATGAATCACAATACGATCCAATAAAACTCTAATCTCATATTTCGCTTCTCATATACTATACTAAATAAGTAGATACGTAAACGCATATGAGAAACGTCAGTTTCGTATCTTAGTTTAATTGCAGCACTCCAATTCCTGAATTATTATAACACTACCTCACAGGTTTTTTTCATTTTTTTTCATAGAAAGAAAACCATGCTAATAACCCCTCCCTCTGTGTTTCCTGATCCCATCTGCAGTTTACGTTTCCAATTGGCTGGCAAACGTTATCCGCCCAGTCATTGGCAGAGAAGTAAGGATTATTGCCCCAGACCAGGTTCTCCGTACAAAGTCTTATTTAGTGCGAATAAGAGGTATCCGGATCCCCTGGATTATGTCACAAGGCCACCAACTTCTACCGGGATACTTCCGACGGTCTCAAATTTTATTTCGTACACATTTTGGGATGAGCGCCAAGAGAAAAATGCCAGATTACTCTCGCGCGGTGCGCGTGTTTGTGGAAGAGATTTCTAAACTCTCCTTTAACGCTTATCCAAGCGTTTTGGGGGTCCAGATGAAAACGGCTGTTTTATTTTGAATGTCAAATATCGCTGTCTAAACGGAGTGTTCGGCAAGGGGGAGATTTGACAGTAAGCTTTTCCCCACGACTCAGATTGTAGTCTTCTCGAGAAAGGTGTCGCGTTGTGTGTTTCTTCCCTCGGACTTAATCCTAAAACACAATATGTAGACGATCCTACAGTCTTTTCAGATTGTTTGACAAGCTTTTCCATTTTAGGTCAATACTTAAGCAATTATTATGTTAACCATGCAAGATTTCCCGATAATATTGTTGACTTTTCTTTCATCATCCACTTAACGGACACGAGTAAAAACTAGTAAAGGTATTTGATGGTCACAATATATTCATAAGTGAATTTAATGAAATCTATACTGTTGGCAAAGTTCCTTTTTGAAAATACATATGTTTTCCGATGATTTATACAGATCGTTGCGGTTAATATCCTGACTGTACATAAATTATGTATTTTTGTTTGTTTACATTTATATAGTTGTACAAATAATGGACCAAATTCATGACGTTTAGTTGCAAGCTTTCATTTATTTAATTTTTTTTTTTATAATTTTCCTTTTAACATGTAATAGGTAGTCATAGTGGTCAGAACGTTAGTTCGTGAATGTTTTGGCAATATCAACGATAATGTGGAAACTATTTTATAAAATATGGCGCTGATGATAAAATAATTGAATTATTTGTACTGTTTATTTACCGGTTATCTCTCTCACGCAAACGCACACACGCACATACGCGCACATATGCATACATTGTGTAGATATTGTTTAAATCGCGTATATGGCCTACGGATTAATATAATATTCACCGATGTGGAATGTATTTCTGTAATCGCATTGTTTAAACAACTTAAAACATAATTAATGTGAATGCACGCACGTGCACCCATGCACATACGCGCGCACACACACGCACGCACGCACACACACACACACACACACACACATGCACACACAAAGTCACATAAATGTACATGTGCCGACCTGACGAACATTATAACGAATAGAAGATCCTTAAGATGGGACAAATGGCAGTCATAATAGAGAAGTGTTCCTTTCAAGTATTTAAACCCATTTCCAGACGTAATCTGACGTGGTCGTCCACGAGGAGAGCTGGCGACATCCCGTAGCTCTTTGATCTAGTCATAACGGGAGGTTTTCTCCAAATTCTATACCTCACAGGGAATATTACGGTCTGAAACCTACATGCTTACAATAACTTTCCCATGCGAATCTGAAAACAACGTTATATTCACGTCCTAAGAAACCCGGTACACTCGTAGGGGGGAAATATAGGTGCGAAAATATATGTCGGACGAAGTCTTTTCTTCTTCATATTTGCCTTAATAATGTACCACAACAAAAGATGGTATTTTCGGGGCACCTGGGTACTCCGTTAAGGGTGGTCGGAAGAGGGATCACGTGACCCGGTACAATTGTCTGTCTCCCCTCTTGGGCCTCACTTGGATTCTAATCTATGTACGAAGGACGCAGGCACGAGAATGTTCAGTACTAGGTCCGCCTATGCTCTGACTGCGGGAATCGTATGAAATGTTCCCCAAGGATCCTCCAGATAAATCGACGCACTATGCAGTGTCTGTTCCCTGCATTGGCGATGGTCACTCTCGTCCCATTGAAAGACGTTATGTAGGTTCTGAGTCCCTGTATGTCCCCCAAACCCTTTTACTGGGTTATATTTTGGGTTGGAAGAATACAAGGATATCACTCGTATTATATGCGTGTCGCATTCCATCACGAAATTGTGAAAATTGACCCCTGATTGAGTCCGACAGAAAAAACTGCAACATCTGATCAATGTTTTGGTGGTCTTCGCTTTTTAGCAGGTTGCTAAAGAACAAGAGAGAGAGAGAGAGAGAGAGAGAGAGAGAGAGAGAGAGAGAGAGAGAGAGAGAGAGAGATAGAGACACAAACACACACACACACACACACACACACACACACACACACACACACACACACACACACACACTCACACACAGCATACCATTTGGAATTATGTGACATTACTATGCATTAATACTACGATTTCAAATACAGTAGACCTCGCATATACCAGCCTCGCATAAACCGGACGCTCGCATATAATGCACTGAATCTGAAGTCCCGATCCCTTCTAACGCTAATTGCGGCATATGCGTATAACGGACTTCGCATATAACGGACAGAAATAGCCGGTGCCAATACGTCCGTTGTATGCGAGGTCTACTGTATGTGTAAGTTTTGTGGTATCCTGTATGTTTCGAAGTGCACGAGGAACGAATTCCAATACTACGTGAGTTGCATGAATCACCAGCTATGAATGCAATTGAAACACAGACGCAATACTCCATGTCTTACATACATCTTATACTCATCACGACTTGGATGAAAGTATTAACTCAAATTGTATACTTCAATGCCACCGTCTAGTTTTCTGCACGAGCCTTTTATTTAGTGAATTGAATGTCTTATAGGTAGACTTTAACTTTCTGATTTAAGTATACAGTGTATCTACGAATTACTGAGTTAAAACCTATTATTTTCAATCAATTTAATTCAAATTATATATCCGTTATGAGATATCTACTATTAAGAGATATTCACCAATACCTATATAAATTATGCATGTATACACCCTTGTTAACTATATAAATAAACTAAATAATAAAATAATGCAGTTTCTGATGTTTGTTATTTACAATTAATCTCTTGTTTGGAACAAAACATTCTAACTGCTAAATACAAATATAATTGACATGTTTTTGTATATTTACTACGTCACAATAATTGTACAAGAGAGAAACCCCGCATATAATTTAGTCTTGGCAAACAAACAAGAATAATGCTACTAAGAGCAGCCCATTTATATCGATACATTTTCATCTTAACCTTTGCTTTTACGCCAGCTATAGGTGCACTCTTATTTAGTCCATTCTGAAGAATTTTGAAAACATTTCTGAACACTCAAGTCCTCCGGTCTATCCGCTCTCTGGCTTCCTACTCAGGAATGGTAAAGGGTTCTACTGGAATCTGCATCCTTTGATGTCGCCGCTTGATAATGCGCGGACCTGAGAGAAAGCAATCAGCGCGGACCTGAGAGAAGGCAATCTCAACAGCCTTAGTGGTAACGCATGTTTGCCCTTTTTGCGATGTTCCCCCCAACTAACTAATGGCCGTTTTCTCTACAGCCCTGCAAAGAGAACGGTGAGAGGAAATTTCTCTCGGCTTTTGTTTGTACAATTCCGAACCGTCAATTAAGTTCCATCTACTGTCTTCCTACTTCGTGACGTTGCGCGAGTCTCACTGCATCACGCCATTCAAGAGAAAAAGTCTCTCCCATTTCCCAGATTACGCTTTTGATATGCCGATTGCTTTGATTTCTTTTGATCCTTAATTACCTTTAAATCCATGCAAACATATGTCTTATGACACACGATATCCCGGAGGGAGCGTACGAGTAACGTTATTTAGGACAGATTTAGGATTACATGATGTTGGTGATTTGCGTCTTGTTTTACATTGTATTTGGGCGCCACGCAGACCCCGGATAATAATGCTTGGTAGTTTTTCATAGGTAAATGTGGAACAAATAGTACGTAGGAATTGTCATGTCACGACTTCTTTCAGCATGTGTATGTGTGTAAGTTACGGAGCATTATTGTTCTTGACCCTATGTTCACAAAGTGTGGAGGTCGGTATAGGCTGGCCAAAATATGAACACAGTGAAGGGTACACTAAGGTCATGTGTCAAGTCGGATTCATTTCTTTTGAAAAAAAAAGGTAGAAGAACATGCTATATCAGAGTCGATCAGAAACCTTAAAATGCTGATTTGCTTTTTTTGATAAGTGTTCAAATATGACTTATTTCTTTGTGTGTGGCAAGCCTCTTTTGGGGTGTAATAATTATTTGGTTTTCATTTAAGTTGTAATAACTTGTAACCTATCCATTTCGTCTTGAATAAAATATGTTTAAACTAAAACATATTTTAAATAATGCATTACGGAGGAAGAAAGAGATATCATATTATGAACAATCCGGAACAACGGGAAAATGATACGAGTTCGTGGTTTCATGAATAAACTTCAAAGTTTACTGCACTCCGCTTGATTGTAATTTAATAAGTGTATGCGAACTCACTACATATCCCAATTCTGCTTTAACGGTTGTATTCAGTAAAACAATAGATGCATCTTTCTCAAGGAATATGACAATGGTAACATTTTGCATATTTATTAGAAATGTATTCCTACAACATGCAAATCCATCCTACGCACCAAGCTACTTTTTACCCCTTACAATTGAAGAATTGAAACACAATTTTGAAGTCGTTTGGCATCAGTTCGAAGAGGAAGAAAATACTGCAAGGTATTTTACTCATTTATTTTCACAGAATTGGATTGTTACTTCAAACAAGCCTTCCCAGATCCAGGTTGAAGTTCTCAGTTGTTGAATGTTTCATCCTTTCAATATTCGTCTTCAAGTAGCCATCTATCATGCAGCACTGAGCGATCAAACAAAAATGGAGTGTTTAAAATGTTATACGAAATTTTCTGTTTAGTGTGATGTGATGGGAGCTATTTTGTCACCGTATTAATTCTCACAATACGTGATGTATGCCTTATCAAGCAGGCAAAGTGACGCCACGATGTCCGTCACAGAATATCTCATGAGGTATCACATCATTTCTATATAATTTGTTTGGTGTCTAGTATGCATTGTTCTGAAATACCGCACCTATCGTACGTTACTTCACGTATATTTCCGTGATGTCCTTTGAAATCCGTTACTCTACCAAAATAAATCATGATGGCCCCGAGATAAATGTTGTTTAGGAATGGTTTGTGTCTTGAAAAAATAACTATTTCATATTATCTACAAATATATAAGATTGTATCTCCATATGTTTTCGCATTTTAAATAAGCAGGTAATTGCGTTTATCTTTTAAAGTATGTTTTGTCGTCATTAACTTATGTATATTTCGTGTACACATGTTATGTATTATTATTTTACGTGTTGCCAAGGTAAATAAACTATTATCAGCTTACTGTCTTATCTTATATATATTATTTGATTACATATGTAACTCAACGGGACATGCACATACAACTATTCACACACGCACATTTTAAAATGCAAAGTGGATACAATGTTAACCGTTTTTCATCAAGTTGCATCTCAGAGTATAAATTAAACAATATTTAATTGAATATATCGTTTATAATTATTTACAACTGCCGATTTGGGGGAGAGGGGAGACATTTGAAGGAGGGGCAGGCGATGGGTGGGGTGGTATTGCTAGCTATGGAGCGCTCTTATTCTCACAAACTTTTAAAACAAAGACACCGTGTTTGTTCTCTTGACTAGCGTTCATGGGATGATGAACTGGCGCATTTTGTCATGAACACCAGCGGAAATATGTTGGATTTATTTACATTGGAGCAGGACGGCGGAAACCATCCTTTAAGATCGATACGTTCTGTTGACAAAGAATAGAGGAAAGGTTCGTAGTGCAACAGAAAAGAACGGACAACGTATTTTATGAGGCTATCAAAATTTGGGCTGAAAATATTGAAAAATCATTTGAAATTCGTTCCTCATACTGACGTAGACTTATGATTGTATGCAAATCAAGTAATACAAAATTACAACTCGATGTGAAGTCAATCATTTGACTCAGGATTCACAGTCATTGCTTTCACAAATTTACTTAAGGTATAAAAGAAAATAGAATAAATAATGTGACAGCAGCTAATCTCAGAGTCTTTTGTCCATATCGGCACATGCACTGCTAACTGCTATATAGCAATGAGTATTGTTGTCTAGTATAAGATTCCCTGTTAAATAAGTATTTAAAATATGGGATATGTAATGTGTTCATTTGAGAGAAGAAAAAAACACAGCGAAATTGTACATGCATTTCTTTGTATTGCATAATTGTCAATATCGTGGTGAGGGTTAACTATATATATTTCTTGTTCAAATACGTTTTACTTTAGACCCCAAAACAAAACAAGAAGAAGAGGGAAAACAACCAAAACAACATCAGAAGAAGCAGAAGCAACAGCTGCAACAACAACAACAACAACAACAACAGCAACAGCCACAATGTGAACTGATTAAAATGTTATACGTTTTAGATATTTATAAACATTAACTAAGTACGGATGATAAACCACTATTTGATGCGATAGAAATATGGTTGAGACGTCGAAATCCAAAGGTTCTGAGTTCGAACCCATCCATAGAACTAGGCAGCATATTTTACAATCAGAGTCTATACTGTGGCAGAGCAGTTATCATCCTTGGTACGTCAGTACCAGCCAGCACTCGCAGGTTTAGTGCAACACTCAGCACTACGGGTGTTGCAGGTTTCGTCCTGTATGAGCGATATGAGCGAAACTATCTTGAAAGCGTTCGTAACAGCCATGCACTCATCGCATATTCGCATCGTTTTAGCAACGAAATATCCATTTACAAACGGCTTAGTGCACGTTATAGGATGGCGAATGGGTGGTCTATTTTAAAAGTGCTCCAAAGTTGCTGAAATTCGCTGTTATTTGAAGAACGGAGTGGTGAATCTTCTGAAATGAATAATTAAGCGGACATGACGATTGACCGTTATAGAAGTTTTCGAAAGAAGAACTACATGAAAGTTCACCAATAATTAGAGGCCATTAATGCACGTGTCGAAATAGAACACATCGAATCGGGACGCGAACAAAACAACTAAAGTAGAAGAGGGTTTTAACACGGAAGAAAGGAACATGATCGAATGAGAAAAGTAAGACCGATTCACTGCGAGCCGAATAGGCCCGTAATGATGGGAAATTATCTCACAAAATGTAAGAGTCAATATTTGCATAGACTTTCATCCTGAGTCCTCTGCCTCGCCGTTCCGAGCCTCACAATAAACTTCATTGACGGGTGGGGGACACAAATCACATTTACCCTACTCAAAAGCACGCGTATTTACTCAAAACTGCCGGTTATTGTTCATTTTGCGCAATTTCCAATTTCAAAAATTTAGACGCATTCTAAATTCGCAAGCTTCTATTAGATTACGATCACTTAGTCGGTTCCTGCTTTTGCGCAAAAGGGTATATCTCGTCAAGGAACTAGCCACTTCTGAGATCTTCATTTAACTCGCTTATTCTGTGCCATTCTCTACGGGAAATTAAGTCTTGATGGAGGCTTGTACATGAGTTGATAATAGTTGTCGAGTGATTTGGAAGTTCGTAATTGTGTCGTGTCCTTTTATATCTTGTCTTTAATTAAAGTAACAAGCAATTCGCTACGGTTTATACAAAGAATCGGAATGAAATGGCCTGTGCTGGCAGAGACACGGAAGGATATAATATCAGTTTTCCATTATATATTTAGATTAATCTGTGTTTTTAAAATTAAAATGGATTTCTAGATTTGTGGCAAAATCAATAATACAATGGATTAATAATGAAATTAAAAGAACCCATTTTACAAACACTTATTGACATAATTTTCTAAACACTATATAATCCGGTACAGTATAGTAATATTAGGTAAGCGATCGCAAATATATATTTCTAATGCTGTATATGATTCTTTAAGTATGAATGAGTAACGGATATGTCATTCATAAACTGTTCAGTTAAACTCACTTTAGTCTAACAAACTTGGGATAAATTTAGCATAATTGTTCACTCATTTGTATAGAAGTGCTCAGTAAACAAAAGCATGTTGATATTCAAGTGTTTTCTCTGCACACGTATCTTGCCTATAGAACAGGCATGATTGTGGAAGAATAATCGACAACTCTTCGGAATATCGACAGAATAAAATGTGTTGTCCTCTCGTCCAATTGCTAATCTTTAATGTATTCATTTTAAGATCGTATTAATACTGTACACTTACCGGTACTAATACTATTCGAATCTAACTAATTTTCTATACATTTATAAAACAATGTATATGAACGTGGGTATTTATAATGCGTGAATTATATTTATACTGCCAGCTTACTTTTGAGAATTTAAACATATATTTGCACAATAGGAACATTAACGTACCAATCAGGAATACCCAAGAAGACTTGTACAATCTTTACTGACATACCGACGCCTCTAGTTTGACAATGTGCAGACACATCGATAACTCTCGTGTAGATTTCACCCGTCAGGACATACTAAAACGAATTTCAACGCTTAGGGCCTGTCATCGAGTTTCACGTGTCATGTTCCCGGTTAATTCTATCAAGTAGAAACCCAGATTATTTCGACGGTATGACAGCGCACCACTTAAACCCAGAACACATCTAGTCCGTTGGAGTGGCGATCGAGGTTTAGAAATCCACTCCCTTGGTTGCGAATGCGAGATGCGCGCGCGTAACGTCTCCTCCGCGAGGGTGTACGTTTCAGTTGTCGATTTCATCGGCGACATCTTTGACTTGACCTTGTAGAGTTGAGGGCAGCCCTAATCCACGGTCTTGCAGGATCAACTCTAAGCACACGTGAAGCTTACATGAGCTAGGGATTACAGCTTGGCAAAATCACCCTCTAGTAGAATTTAGTCCTCAAAACCCACCGCTTGAAGAATTTTTAAGCAGGGTTATTACGTCGGGAATTTTTCAGGAATTACTGTGTTTCTTTCTCAGGAAGAGGAAAAAGCCCACTATATTTTGGGCGTTGCCACCATTACTTTTAAGGACATTTTTATTTCAGTATACGTGTTATAATGTTTGTACGAATTCTATCCGTGATATTATGCGACCCGCCGAGCATTGAGTGTGTTCGTGTCTTTGATAAAACTTCAGAGTGCACGGATTGGGAATATTGGATTCTTCGAGATTTTTACACCTGTATTATAATTTAAACGACAATATTTATACTTCATTCCGAACTGAGAGTGGCAATGATTTATCATCAGGTTTGTTTCTCTCTCCTGTTACTGAGGATTACAATGAGAGAGGCATGTTGGACCGAGACGGTTGCCGACATAATTTCAAATGTGCAAATGTTGGAAGATGCAAACCTACAGTTTGTTCCTAAATATTCTCTGAGTTAGCTTTGATAGGCTTTGTTCTACAAGCGGTGCTTGTCCAGTCGTGTTTACAGACCTGTTGAAATGTTCACACGTAATCCCAACGTCTCTTGAACTACCAACCTTACTCGCTTTTCTATTGTCAGAATCACCTGAGGAGGTGTTGTTAATTTCCAAAATATTCAAATTCCCGTTCCTCTCCAACTCCAAATATATCTACGATCGTATTACAAATATGGCACTTCGGTGCTTATAGTTAAAGGACCATACGTTAACTGCGCTTTGGAGCCATACACATACTCAACCACAACGTTAATGGACTCTAAACTTGTGGCCTACTCTGAAGATCAGGCCGGACAACAATAAGCAAGAAAAAGAAAAGAAATGTGGAGAGAGGGGGGGGAGAGGAGAGAGGGAGAGAGAGGGAGATGGAGAGAGAGAGATAGAGGGAGGACAGAGATATAGGGAGTGAGATGGGATAGAGAGGGGGAGATGGGGATAGAGAGGGAGATGGGAGAGAGAGAGAGAGAGAGAGAGAGAGAGAGAGAGAGAGAGAGAGAGAGAGAGAGAGAGTAGATTGGAGGTCGATAATAAATTGATGTTGCGATAAATCTCTGGTTGGGGAGTCGCTTTTATTTTAATTTAAGCTTGCGTTACTTTCATGATGTGTAGTATATCCCACAGTACTACCTAAATATTAAAAATACTGCATGCTTAAGCTGTTCCCTTTCTGTGTTCTTCTATAGTAATCTCGAGCGTAATGCGGATAACTTCCTAGAGGGAAGAGATACAACTTCCCTATAGCAGGGCCAGGCCCAAGCCAAGATAATGAAATAAGACATACAATCGTTTTCCCCATCTTTACAAGAGTCTTCACTCTCGGGGCACGATCAAGCTTTTATCAACACTGTTAGGTACAGTCGGAAATATTTGTCTATCAACAAAAGAGAGAATAATTTGGATTTAATTTGTTTGCTGACAAATTACCCCGGTTTCCCAAAGCATTGCACCTCCCGCCCCAACACTGTTTTAGCCCTGCAAACAGTAAAAATTTGATTTCAGTCAAATATTCACGAACCAGATCGTCGGACAAGCAAATTAATGTTGATACTCGGAGTGATTTCGTTTGTATTTCATAGGAAGTCCCCCTCAGGTGAGAAGGTGGCCAATGTCACGTGCGGAATCAACGCCGACTTCGGACGTGACGGCGTGACATCTCACAGAGTTCTTCCAACTCTCGCCGTTCATCGTCCAGCGACCACACCATTGTATGGATACGTCTAACGCTGAGAGTCTTATACCAGAGACGCAACATTTGCTCGAGCGGTGTATTCTTCACTTATTTGCTATGTTTCGAGACAAGTGCCAGTTTTCATTCATCTTTGTCAAATGTATTTTTTTTCTCACTTCTAAGATTAAAAAAAAAAGTGAAATAAAACTGAACATTCTGATATTTACATTAGCTGGCAGGCATTATGGAATGGGTTGGATGACGGTGTTTTAAAGAATATTATTTTATACGAAATGTATTTTTGAAAACCACTTTGAATAACTAAAGTAAGCTTCTTCCTGTTATTCCAAATGTCACAACTTTTCATCTTAGGTAACGGCGTTATTCAATGGCCACTGGTAGTATCGACCGATGATACAAGTCTTACACTTTAGATTTAAAGTTTCTTCTTATGTGACCAAACATTTATGCGTATAAATATGTTTTAAAAGTCATAAGACATTCCAATAATAATTTCCAACCAATACCACACGTGTTCAACGCCCTTCATGGCTTTCTATCTATTAACGGCATTCACACGCATATTTCTGAAAGAAGCGCCATAAATTACTTGATGTCTCATTGATTCAGGATGCCCCTATACATTTTGAAGACTTCTACCCCAGTTTGGATTACAAATACTTTAGAGGTATTGACAGTTTATTCTTTATTTGTGCTTTGATATGTTTTCTTTATTACAAAAGGCTTACATTATGAAAATTAACAATTCAAGAAATAGTTTAAGATATCATTTATGATAACGCATATTGAACAATGTTTTATTTTAAAATCTTCATCATTATAATATTAGGTTTATGGAAACATATTTGTAATAAAATATTTGAACAAAGTCCATCTCCATTATGTATAACCACACCCACCTAACCACATCCTAAAACATCGTATCCTAGCACCACGACACTAATTCTAGGATGCTTCCTCAATACGTCGATTCATTATCTGGGGTTTAAAAAAAAATAAGACCCATACAGCCTTACATTATTAACCTTCAAGTTGATTTGTTGCCGGGAATAACATCACCAATATCCCAGAAACTCGTAAAACGAAACCATACCCTGCTGAGACAATGCTACAAAAATACATATTCAATGTCTCATAATCTGAGATACGCTTGTGAAACATCGCCTAGACGGTTATAACACTCCAACGTGGGTGTTAAACCCTACCCACGAGGTTATGTGGTCCTGTCACGTGACTTCCACAATGTCAGAAGTGGTGCTCTTCTCTATTGCCGTCAGAGTGTCTCTGGAGAAAATACCTCATAAATATTTTGTATGCGTCTTCACTCTCCTGTAGTTATTTTCATTATTTTATAGTGGGATTATTTCTGTTCATATTAGGTTTTGAAGGCTGATACAATGCACCCGCACCCGTGAGGCATAGATCAAGTGGGTATAACTGACCAATGAAAACAAGATAAACCCATCTCACCTCATTGACAGATTTCCTAATTTTAAAGAGCTGATACCATCATTGTTTTCAAAATAAGTTCTTGACATATTAAATAAACATCTGCTACTTGGTAGCTTGGCATCATGTTGATAATTATATTACAATATAAATAATTTTATTTAATTGTACTGCCATTCCGCATAGTGCTGTACTGGTAGTTCCACAATAACGAGTGGTAGCTATTGTATAAATTAAGTTTAACATCCATTTGACAATTAAGCACATACTTTAAAAACATGTTATGATACAATCGATATGCCACCTCGTTTATAATTAAAATGTACACTATTTTGTTGTAATATATATTGAAGTTTAATACTAGTATTCACAACTCAATACTATTACGTCAGTGTATTTGAAAGCAAGAGCTAATTTGTCAGTAAAGTCAATTGTCTTAATACATTTACGAGATCCATGTCTCAGTCTTGGACCGACGTTACTGTTATATATCGGGAAAATGCCAAACTAATCTTAATACTTAATCTTCAGCTCAAGACATTGCAGTCGATTACATTTAATTAATATATAAATCATTTGTCCACTGTACCAGCCAATATTAAATAGCATGTGTCATTGATCTTTAGCTCGGTGATATGCTAGTATCGACCACACGAAATGAAAACATGCATGATCTATTGTGGCTTGAAAAGGTGGATATGTTGTAAAACTGCTTTCAATTCACCCTGGTTCCACCCGGATCAAATGCTGGTTATAAAGTTGCGTCGATCGTCCTGACGTATTCTTTGGCTCTGAGCAGCGAGGGGGTACTACAGGGATATCTTCTCCGTCGGTTTGAATTTACTACAGCTTGTATCTGTCATATCAAAGGACAAGAGACTTAAGCCGACTGTTTCATATTCAATCCTTATCATTTTGTTGCTTGGTTTTATATTCCGTTAAGCGAGGTTTTTGATCGAAACATGACCGCGTGACCGTTGGATAGCGCAGTACCGTGTCTCAGTGGTTGGAACTAGTTCATATCTTATTAATGAAATTCTGTGATATATAACTTGAATATCCTCCAGTATCAGAAATGTTTTGGGTATTCGTCCGTGATTAATTTCACCGACAATGGCCAATGTTGATAGTCGTAAAACATGTTTGATCTAACAAGAATGTATTCTGTATGTTATCATTGTTTAAGGACGTAATATTGTGAACATAGCTCTTATCATTGGCGATACAATCATATACTGTAGATCTAACATCACAATTTTATCACATTTTCAATTGAGAGGTAGCTTTAGGTTATATACCCGAGATGGTTTATTGTCTAATCTTCCTGTGTTAGTGGGTGTATACAAGTGTCATTTTCCCGCGTTCCTTTTCTATATATTCAATGTAATATGTTTATATGCACAATGCATCGTTTCAATTGCTTGCTTGCACTCTCTCTCTCTCTCTCTCTCTCTCTCTCTCTCTCTCTCTGTATCTCTGTGTGTGTCTCTCTCTCTTTCTCTCTGTCTCTCTGTCCCCCTCTCGCTCTCTTTATCTCACACACACAGATTCTTTTGTGGTGCACCCACGTTTACAAAATGTATCACCCGCCTCCTTTTTTTCTATACCAATTCATTCGCCTGGTCATTTTAGATGACCAATGGTCTGCAATTGAACATATGCCTGCATTCACTGGCATGATAACGCTATCGCAGTACATCAATTCTATTTGTCGAACTCGAGAAAAGAACTCTGTTCCTTCAAATGTATCCCCAGAAACTCAACAATGCTGCACACTTCCAAGTACTAGGAACATTGAGGGAGCGAGTGGGTGCCAAGTACCGTTTTATAGTGCGGTCAGTACTGACACGTGAGGTCGCACGTGCACATGCAACTCGTAATCCACTGGGTCAAAGGCCTTTGCTATTTAGTTCATTAAGAAATGTCTATCACACGGTACTTTGCCTCAAGACGTGAATTTATATCATTCCTCATTGTTAGGTTCTTTAGCGTTTACTCATTTGCTGTTTATGCTTAGAATAGTAATTTCTTCGTTTCTCCTTCTTAGCGAATTACAATAGTTTTCAGTTTATGAGTTACACAGACCCCTATATATGCATGGATAAGTAGAATACATGTATATGTGTTATCATCCTCTATCAATAGCTCGTAGTATTTCAGTACCTTCAGTGTGGAATAAATCAAATGAGTAGATCGCCCTCTGAGGCAACTAAAGCCTTTAGTAAAGGGATTATATAGTATGTCATGTGCATGCAGCGCAATGGTAGAATGTGTGTTTTAAAGTAAAAAAGGTTCATGACCAACTAAATTTAGTAAAGACTCTGCTATGAAGAATGATTAATCTTTTCGTTTATTGTAAATTAATTATTTGTATATGTATTTGTTTATACTATTGTATTTTCCGGTACCACCGTGGGTGGTAATGTGGAAATAAACGAACTCAGTAACGATGAAGGATTCTTCTTATAGTGTGTTACTGTTTCTCGCCGTCATAAGATTTGATTATGTAATGATATTCCGTTAAGTATGTACTTAGATAAAGCAGACATGATGGTACACGCCAAAGGTATCATCACAACATATTAGTATTTTCTTAAATGTAACACATTATTATTTATATTAATTAATCAAACTGTAACCTTCGACTATCTCCTCGTCTTCAACTGTAACTATAACTGTAACAGAGACGAAAGTTGCACTTAGTATGATAATTGAATATGATTTATTCTGCATTGAATTCCTGGAAATAATAGTTGTATATTAATTATGAAAACTATTATATTGCAAAGGTCTTTATTCATTTTCTTCCAATGTCTCTGTGACTTTTAATTACCGATTTCAAAGATCCTATCCCGAAGGAACACTATTTTACGTTGAGTTCGGTTTCTTCCGCTGACATCTGCCGCTCCGTACAATGGGGGGCACTTGAGCGTCAATATTATATTTAATGCATTTGAGAAATTATTAGGATATCTGTCTGTGTTTTATTACCGGTAATCCTGGTCAAAGACAGTCATCCAGATGTCGTTAAACAAGTCGGATAAACTCCAAACCGTTGACTCATCAACATAGCCAAGATATTGTTTACAGAAAATAGTCTTCAGAAACATTATTGAGTTGTCCGTGTGCTTTATTATGTTCTCTCGCATTGAAATTTAGTCATCTTGAACCCTCAAGTACAGTTTCGCGTCAAGCCATTTCGCCCCGGGGGAACAGATATCTCCAGAGGAGAAGCAAGCAGAGACAGAAGCGCTTACTTTAAATCAAAATCTCGATTGCAGACAAAAAGCGTGGGATCTTTGTTTTATATGTGTGCGTTGAAATTTAACAGTGAATCGGTGCAAATTACATGGGGTATAGTATTGGTTGCGAGTGCCCACTCAACAACTTGATTAGGAATGGGCGACATACCCTGAAGTAGGGGCGCCTTTCAAAATAGTCTCGTTATTACGGCGAGACCATCGGGAACATTGCTCTACCTAAGAGATTTGCTTTTATCTCGTCTCCGTCAAACCTTCCAGTTTCGGGGATTTTTGTTTACCCACCCTTTTTACCCGCCTCAATTAGCTTCTTAAAGCCAATTATCTAAATCTGAATCTCAACGTGGCCGAAATGACAACGCCGCTCTGTTTCTCAATACGCTCACCTCTGACCCACGAAAGTTGAGCTAATTTGGGTTGCTTCTTTTCCACGTCGATTCGTCGGTCAATTAAACACATTTATCGCAAACAGTTTTCTTTTCAGGATGATAAGATGAATAAAGAGAAATCTCTCGGACTTGGCGGTCAAGTCTGAACAGATGCAAAAGAAATGTTATAATGCTCATGGAAAAAGAGATGAATCAATATTCAACCTTGCAGGGACCCACTTTCAAAACGGATATTATCCAAATTTGCGGCGTATTTGGAGATTTCTGTTTACAGAAAGGATTTAATTTCCAGATAACATCAGTTAAAAAATGTAATTTATTGGTAAACGTATTCCAATCGTCCTGATTTCAAACTACAAGGTTTTTATTACTTCTAATTTGTCATCATGTTTTGTAGTTTGTAATCGTGTTCAATTTGATCGATGTATTGAAATCTACACATTAGGAAAAATGTTTTAATGTTACTAGACCTAATAATGTCAGATATTCTAAACCATTGGAACATAGGATTGTATTTCATCAATATTGGATTATATTAAGTATAACTATGATAGGAGTACAGTTCCCTGATCGATTTAATTCCTTGCTTGTTCTGGTCACGCTCGAGATATTATTGTAGTATTAAATATAACGACCTTATTAAACGCTATCTTTACACGACATTAAAATTAATTAATATTACCATTTAATTGCTTTGTAAGAAAATAAAACGTGCGCAGTTATATCATTGTTGTCAGTTTACTCGTATTTCACGAGAGTTTCCACCGACATATATTAGCCACTATGCCAAACACCAGCCTGTCATTAACTAGGAGTTGTTTGAGATAACTGGATCCATGAGACGTAGTGTTTACATGCCGACATGAACAACGTATGACTAACGAACGCGATTATTTCATGAGCATTTAGTTAATAATGTTTAACATGTTTAATGAATTGATTTATATGGCGTATGCATGATACTAATTAATTCAATATATTTGCATAGGATAGTCATTCTCTCCGTACAGCGCACTGACTGCACACACTGTGTATAAACGTAAACGAGGTGAAGAGTTGCCGCTGTTGGCAAATCAAAATTATACTTAGTGTAGTCACAATTAAACTTTCCATATTCTGCATCACATTCTGCATCAGATTCAGATTCAGTTTTATTCTTGGAAAACCATATGTGTACACGATGTAATCAACACTTCTACTTACGAACTTCAGAACTTGCAACACGGTTGATATCAGATTATTATACACATAAAAAAAAATTATGATGTTCGCGGGGTTATTTATCCTCACACAAAGTCAGAAGTGGCAGTTGTGAAAATTAAGCACACTTTTGAAAATTAGAATGGATTTATGTTGCCAGTAGGAAAAATAAACACACTACTAGATCACGATTTATCAACAATCACATTGACATGTTGAGCAATATGATTATCATTGGAGACGTATGACTTTTAAACCAAATCATAATCGTTTCGCTTCATTCTGTATGGGTAAACTTGATTTGCGCTTCACCCTAGAAAGGTCTGCATCTCACAAAAGTAACAAATGTAACAAGCATACTCTCATGATCATATTCCTCTCAAATGTGTGTCCTAGGAAATAACACCGACACAACCATTATTTGGTCAAATGTCGGAAGTCAAATTGGCATCATATTGCATAACATGTAAATGTTATTGCGACTAAATCGTGCGGACATTATTTGCACTTTTTTGTGGGTGTCTATTTGCAAATCAAGTCTACCAAATATGGAATGAAGCTAACTGTTCATGATTTGGTTAAAAAGTCATACGTCTGAATTGATAATCATATTGCTCAACATGTCAATGTGATTGTTGATAAATCGTGCTTTAGTAGTGTGTTTATTTTGACTACTGGCAACAAGAAATCCATTCTATTTTCCAAATTGCGCTACTTGCACCGGAACAGACCGAAACTCTGGCCACGGAAAACTTGAATGTTAAAGCACGTTTTGATGCTCCTCTGTACATATCAGGCGGTTGAGTCTGGGCACTGGCTAGGCCATAAGCACGCTGAAATATGAAATGAAAAGAAACTGAGTAAATACGAATGATGTCTGCCGTCATTCATTTCGCATTGAAATAGACATGCACGAGTCGCTAAACGAAACTAATCGTGAACCGTTGACAAACAAGTTCCGGTCAAAGACATTAATTTCGTTTTGACTTCAGAGTGTTTGAAGACTTTGACATACGTTATAATTACCTGGGAATGGGTGCATACGGTAATATGACAAGCTGATCTCGTATAGCGTGTTGTTTGGGGGGTGTTGGATTGGTTTTTCAGATCTATTAGCACTTAAGTGACATGCCATGTGTCCATTGCGCACGGCGTACTATCTATGGGATGTATTATACACCTCATGATTGCTATGTTGAAACAGACCAGGCGACGAACGTTAAATTTCCGTCGAGCAATTTATCATGGCGCCAGAATCAAACTTAATTCTTCCGATAGGAAGGCGTTCGTTGCTATGTCGCCTAGATCAAGCCCTTTGCTTACCAAGAAAAGAACTTTGAATGCACATTTCTTACGAAGGTGTGAACAACAAACAAATAGACAAGACAAAACACGCAACAATAACATTGTTGTGTGTTTGTTGAACGAGACAAACATTTCTCTATGTCCTAGCCTACGGTTATGGGTCCACGCGGACAAGCGGTGTTGACAAACTCCCCCCGAAAGCAAGCACCGTGCTATTTAACCTTGTTCCGCTCCGACTTCAATGTTGACGCGCGATCTCCTACTCAAACATTACTGTTTGAGAACGGAATTCCAAAATTTCATCTGGGTTTCCAACGCTTATGGAGAAAATTTAAAGCAAGAAAAGTCCTCTTCTTCAACCCCGAACTTTTACTAACCTCGCTTAAGCTTTCGTACAAAATCTTATTTACACAAATTGCATTGTTTTCCATGACAGTTTCTCAGATCTCAGCTGATCGGTGTATCTATATAAGCTGAACACTGCCGTGTCATGGCCTGCCACTTCGCCTCAAACCTTGGTATTTGATTAGAGATCTACTCTGTAAATTTTTAAACATAGAATAGTGGAAAGACTAATATGCTCTGTAGCCTAGAACGTGTTAGCGGAAAACTGATGTTCGTGAAACACTTTGTCTATAGGCATGGGGGTTGGACATACACTTAACTCCCCAAACACTCCAGAAAGACCTATATTACGTACAGAGTAGCCTTTCAACTCCAGACTACAGACAGTCTACAGAGTTCAGAGAACTGTTAAATATTGATGATGGTCGTTCAAGGTGTCGCTGTTGTTTTAGGCATAAACATAATATACGTATGTACTTTGCTACTATAATGCTAAGACAAACACTATTTGTAGGATTTGGTGTCAGTTATCAATATATGTTTAGCTAGGAATATGTATTCAATGCTCAATTTGTGTATATGTAACAGGCCTAGATGATTGGTTGAAAATGTGATTTCAATATTTATCATCATAATGAATATTGTCATTACTGTACAGATATTACTTATTAACGCGCTCATGAAATATATCGCCTGTATTATTCAATCTGATTATTACTCCAGAGTATATGCGTGATTGTAATAAAACACATGGTCTCACTATTCAGTATATATATACATTAACGAGATAGAAACATCATCATAACTCAGACATTTATTTTCATTATTTATTATTCCATGTTATTAATAAAATGGAATAAACACGAAAATAATGGAAGCATATTACAACATACTACTATCATGAATGATGCTGAATTTCTAAATTAGGTGTCATCTCACATAAAACATTTTCCACATCGATAATAGTTATTGATGCAATTATGTATGCTATATACAGCAAACAGTCATATTAACAATATGTTAGCGATAATGTAAAACGCATATTTGCACGATAACAATATCTTTTTTACAGTTATAGTAAACATTATCACACTAATTAATGATACCACAATATCTACAGTGTGCATAGCGAGAAGTAATTATACTATTTATTTACAAGCCATATACTAGTAGTATGGAATTGATTATACTTTTTAATGCCGTTATTACGTTACATTTTAATGAGGAAAATATAATTGCACATTTCTTTGATTTAACATAATTAAACTGCATGCATTGGTTATTTAATAAATACAAATACCAGTGAAGGAAAAACGGAAACAAATGGTGTATTCATGTCGTGCATACTGGAATACACGTACTGAAAAATACAACCTGCGTGCATAGTATAACGGGTTTTCTATCCCCTTCAGCTGTACATAATATATCCCAGTGAAAGTATCCCATGTCAAAGCAATTATATTCGTGGCATTTAATACTAAGCTGTGTCACATGGCAAACCCCTCTCCAGATTCAGAACTCACTGCTAATTAGCTTACTTCAATGGTTAAGGGTACCTGCTACGAGGCTGTCGTAGCGAGCACTAAACAAAATAGCAGACATGGAAAAAGGGTGGACACAGAGTATGCCCTTGTCGCTCACCTACGTGGAATTTCGGATATATTCGTTTTAGCGTCCCCGCCCACCCGGGGGCCACCCAAACCTGCATCGAGGACCTGAGGTGGATGTCTGGACGCCAGAAACAGACAATCACTAAAACTGGGGTGTAAACTGCACTCGATGTCACCTACCTTGGTTAAGTTAATTAGAATGCTACGTCCGTTTTCGTCAGGTAGATGTTTGACCTTTATCTCGCATTTGCTTGTTTTCATACACGGTAGATGCGAGGGTTAATTTATTAACAGTACCAGAGCCCGTCGCATTCATTGTGAAATATCTGGGTCGAGATATATATATATGTCGATACTTTCCACTTTCTGTGTTCGCCTTATTTAAATTTTCATAAATACATTATGCATTCATTATCTAGATTACTTAAACTTTTTTTTTACCAGGAATTTCAAATAGAATTGCAGTCGTAAGTCAATTTCATAGATGCATGTGGACATGTTTGCAAAAGTGATGAAAGGTTGCACATTTCCAATGCAGCGAATATAGATTTTCCACTACATTATCGCCATGTTCCTCAACGTGTAAAGTCATTCCAAAACACGACCTCCATTATCGTTAGTTGTTTAGCATGGCGATTAAAGCCTTTGTCAATTCCATGCTGTTAGCAAGCTACTTGTAAACTGTAGGTGTACATAACATGTTGACAAGACGTCCATTAAGGCTATAGACATGTTTGTATATATCACAAAATCATTACGGGAAATTTACTTTGTGAACAAATGAAACGGATCCTATTTCACTTCAAGGAAAACTGGCATATAATGATGGCCTTTATTCTATAATGGTCAAGGGGGGTAACTTATGTAAGACATATTTGCAGATCGCTAAAGTCACATGGATGTAATTGCGCCTAGTCGCATGCTGTACAAAAGAGTATATCCTCTATGGTGTAACTCACTCAGAAAATCGAAGGCATTGTTTATCATGTATAAGCAAAGGTTACATAAATGCATTATCTCAAAATAGTATAATAGGGTGACGTTCACCGGTTCATTATCTGAAATCTCACGTATTTTCAATTCCATTGCTTGTGAACTTGCATAGAATAACATGAACCATCTCTACGTAAAAAAAAAAAAAACGAAATTAATTGCTATTGTTATTGTAAATAATGAACTATATTAGCACGTGTTAGCTAATTTGGTTACCTGTTCAGAAGTCACAAGGAATTGGTTCATATAAACTAGGCGTAGTTCTTGAGTATTAACTATAATAGGTGCTTCTTGTGGATTATCTTACTTTATTAAATAAGTGTTTGGTTATAGGTATGATGCAATACCTCGTTACTACGATATGTTAGTTGATTCCCACAACATACCATGACATACCATCTCATCCACACATCATCATATAAGCTTGTAGTTACAACATACCATACAATGTCATGATACATACCGACTCATGACGTAATGCGAATGTTCACTGACGTTAGCCATTCGTCCCAATAAAACATTTGTACGTACCAACATGAATGGAAAGAGATAATTGAATAGTAATTTGTAACCTAGCCGGTTGCACATTACTATTCAACTTCGTTGATTTGTTCAATTTGTGATGGACTAAAATACGTCAATATTTGATGTCGTCCACTCCTGATTTCAAGTCGGCATAGCCTTGCAAACGTACATTCGATATATTATAGTACGTTTAATAAGTACGGGGCAATTACGTCCGTACAACTCCTTGACGCCAGATAATAAAAAAGAAATATTCTCGGGTTCTGATTGTACCCATCGACGTCATCAGGTTCTTGCGAAATTGGCACTCGCCTATCGAAACGAACAATAGTTTTCTAACCTCTATGTGACACGGACCGTTTTCATTATGAAACGGGTACTAGTGTAGATTTGAACGTGATGAAGTGGTTCTGGTGTTTCGCCGAAGTTGTAATTTGCTCACGCTACTCTTGGCATAAGCGTGGTTAATTAAACCCTGCGTAAAACACATTGTTCCAGTTGTAGGGTCACATCACGTTTTCGCATTGGAGTGCTGGTCCCCATTGTGGCGATGCCTACCCGGAATGAATGCTCGTAATGGGGGTGGAAATAGGGTTGGGGACGCATCGCCGGGTAACTGGGTACAGACACTACACGGCTGAGAGGACCACCTGGGTAGAGGGACAATTTCCATGACCGTCCACTTGTCTTAATTACCTCTCTTCTATTGGAATAAACGCCCTAACTTAACTATGCACCCCTTTTATACCCATACACGGGATTTCCTCTACAGAACAACTCGTATCACACTCGGGTGGATACGTTGATCTCATTGGCATGTTTGTCATATGTTGTTATGATTCAACTTGTGTAGATTGATGTACAATTCTTAACACATTGAACACCAATATTTCATTGATATAAATACATAACATGTACGTTTATTCCTTCGATTAATGTTAATTGATTCTTCTTACGGTCCCGGGGCCATGTTCTCGAAGCTATCGTATACGTAACGACTTCGTTAAGTCTTCGTGAAGGAAACTGTGATGATCCAGAAAGAGTAGAATTGTCCTGCGCGAAGGCTTACTGATGTTACGCACACGATAGCTTCGGGAACGTGGCCCCTGAAAGAACAAGGTTGAACGGTGCATTGTCGCTGAGTAAATCATCGCAGTCAAACTGTGACATATTAACCTGCTATTATATCGTGAAACATGTTCATTGGAACCTCCAAACATACACATTCCATATACATTTCACATTGGACGTTTTATTCAAATTTATACGTTTTAGCCAATTATATTTTGGACGTTTTAGACAACTCGGTTTTGGACGTTTTGGCGCTTGGACGTTTTAGCCAGTTCTACCCACTGGGAAGATGGACGTTAACTAGACAGGAACCTGGGTATGGTTTCACGAAGCTCGCGTATCTACTACAATACCATAAGCACTCTCGTAGCGATCTCTTATAAATACGATCGGGCACTTACGAGAGTGCTATCGTCTCATGGTAGATATGAGAGCTTCGAGAAATGATACCAAGGGTATCGTTTCTCGAAGCTCTCTTAGCATAGCACTCTCTTAGCAATGTGTTAGCTATCGGCAAAGAGAGCGCTATGGTCCCTTAGCGGCTAAGAGAGCTTCGA
>JAUTBZ010155557.1:0-11351 GCA_032361785.1 Lepetodrilus galriftensis
TGTGTGTGTGTGTGTGTGTGTGTGTGTGTGTGTGTGTGTGTGTGTGTGTGTGTGTGTGTGTGTGTGTGTGTTAACATTGTCTCTCTCTATGTTCTTCGTTATTTCATTACCTAAATTGTTCTATATGTCACTTAAAATCCCGATATGGCCAAGAAGGCGAAGAAAGATGGCGCACTCTTCTACGATGACTATGGCTAAAAACATGTACTTTAATTAATATATTTATACTGACATTGCCATATGCTATATGTCTTCATTAATCGATGTATACTATTGTTTGTTTTAACAATGTAACAAACGTACGTGAACATATGTATAAATACGCTAAACATACGCATGCGTGGCTAAGTTCTAGTGACAAGATCATCCCAGTCCCCAGGGGTTAGGATCCAATCTACGCCACATAAAATACTGTAAGTAAGGCAGTGAGGTGTGTCAACACATCATTCCCTATGCATATAGTTATTATACATGAATATCAGATGTAGTCACCAGGGTCTCCTGAATAGCAACGTAGCATCGGGCCGCTTTATAATGCTACGCTTTGAAGCATACCAGGTCCGCCATCTTGGATGCTATCGGAGGGGGGTGGAGGGGGGGGATATAGTCCTTTGGGACCTCGGCCATTTGCATGTCAGTCTTTCTCAGCGTTCTGTAGTATCATATCCAGCATTTGATATGACAATCAGACCCATATAGGATCGGATGACCTCGGTGCGATCGATCAAGCGTGTAATTAAGGGAGACGGACCGGAGACTCTGGCCTGCTACGATGCTACAGGGTTACGTTTAACATCGGAGGGGCTCGAGAATTTGTTTATTTTCCAAACACGACCACGTGCGGCTGCTAGTAAAGAGGGCTGCTGTGTTGAAGGTGTGTGTGTTTGTGTTGGAGTCACCGGGTGACAGGGCGCCAGGTGACTGATGCCTCAGACTGACGGAGAAGCTGCGGAGAATTGCGGAGAATTGCGGAGAATGGTAACGGATACCGCCAGTGTTGTCTGGAGAAGCGGCGTAACATACAGGTGGGGGAATGCGCACGAGTCTGAAGACTTCCAATGGTTCCAATATTGTTGATGTTACTAATTAAGATGCTATTTATGTATGCAGGAATCTATAGGTACACACTCGTTATAAATTGAAAAGCTAGTTGGAGAAAGTATAAAAACAGAAGTTCATTAGAGTAATAATAATAACATTACCGGGTAATGATGATAATAATAATAATAATAATAATATTAAATAATAATAATAATAATAATAATAATAATAATAATAATAATAATGCAACTCCAGTAGAAGAATGTATTGGATAATAATACTTAAAACTACTTATCACTCGCTAAACATCTGTCAATATTGAAACCAGAATTTTTATTTATTATTTTTTTTTATTTCAAAATTTCAAAATTTACATCAGGATTTGAGTCAAAATTTTGAGTTGAGCATGAAATAGTGTACTCAAGAAAGTTTAATAATCTCAGGGCCTGGGTATCATTTCTCGAAACTCTCATATCCAACATGAGACTATTAGCGCTCTTGTATGTGCACAATCCCCATGTGTTACTATATGTGAGATATCTACCATTAGGTCTCGTAGTAGATATGAGAGCTTCGAGAAACCATACCCTGATCTGTTGAATAAGGAATTTTTAAAAACTACTTAATGGTATTAACTTCCACTAATTGACCCCGTAAGGTAGGTAGGTATATATCATACAACGCCCTGGTTCTTCAGTCAATCAGTTCAATAAATTGTCATGAAATGACACGTACAGTGATTGCAAACTTAACGTTGGCTTCGAGGGTCGTCGCGAGTACGTTCTCAGCGCAGCTTATGAATAAATAACAACAACAAGCGAGCCTATACGCGGGTGTGAGATGTTGTTATGAGTGGTAAGTGTGGATAAGATCTATGTCAATGAGGTGTGACATGGAAAAAAAAGATGCACTGCCCGAGTGTTTCTGCTAACCGCTCGGGTTAATGGGGAGTAATTTTCCGTGTTCGACTTTTCCGAGTATGCACGCGGTTGACTGGATGCTAAGACAATGTCCTCTGCCCACAGGAACCATCCTATATGTAAATCTCAACAGAGTCTGCGTTCTCCGCTTGATTGGGTTTGTTTAGAACTGACTGTAAGGACAGATCGGGGGTCATCAGGTGTACAAGTATCGATGCTTGGAGCTTGTTATAATTGCAACTGCGATGCTTTAAATTTGGTTACGAGTTCGTAATCGCAGGCGCCAAATCTGAAATGTCCTGAAATGTCCTGGAATGTCTGATTTTGAGTGACTAGGATATCAGCGTCTGGGAGTAGGATATCACCATCTGCAAGTCTGATTTTGAGTGAGTATGATATCATCATCTGCCAGTCTGATTTTGAGTGAGTATGCTATCATCATCTGCCAGTCTGATTTTGAGTGAGTATGATATCATCATCTGCCAGTCTGATTTTGGGTCATTAGGATATCATTTTCTGGGAGTAGGATATCAACATCTGCAAATCTGATTTTGAGTGAGTATGGTATCATCATCGGCCAGTCTGTTAGGATCTCATTTGCAAGTTTGATTAGGATATCACCATCTGGGCATCTGAGTAGGATAATCCTCTTTGTGAGTCTGGGTAGGATATCACCCACCATCTGTGGGCCTTGAGAAATTGTTGGTTTCATTGATCTGGAAGATAGAGGTGAAGTGTCCATATACCTAGCTAGTGTACTGTTCAGCATCAGCCTTGATTTATGGGGTCTTACTGAACCACCCAGTTGTTAAATGTTACTTTCCCACAATAGCATACTAGAATGACTTCGTTCTCTTAACTATAATTGTAGAAAACTAGAAAACATAAAATCAATCAGTCTAATTGGTTTGGAAACTAGGTCATGATAAGTTTGTTAATAATTTTTAAATTCTTGAAACATTCTAATTAAATATTTAAAGTTTAAAGCAAGTAATTAATTTTGCATGAAAGTAGAAAGAATTGATTGGTAATTTAATTTTTGTGGTAGATGCCAATCCAAACTGATTTGTTTTCGCCATTGCAGAGTTTGTAAATTGCATTTTATGTTTTGTAATACTCACACATACACACACACACCCCCACCCCCACACACACCCACATACACTCACACATACACACACACACACACACACACGCGCGCGCGCGCGCACACACGCACACGCACACCCACACACACACAAAACCCAGAATTACAGAGGTGACAGAACCCTTACACACAACTTCCGAATGATCGGCTGCCGATTCTAATCAGGATTCTAAACAGAAGGTGTGGAGCCTTATCCCCCGTAGGTGAAGTTACAGTCACTATTACCTAATGAAAGAGATTGTCAAGTCTCGGGAGCCGAAACTCTGAGCCTCCTCTCTTCGCTGTCGCAGCGGCGTGGCACGTGGTCGAAGACGCTGATGTAAGCGGGCGCTGAAAGAAAGCTGAAGTTACGCCTTTAAGTAATCGCGATGCCAGCTTCCACAAACCTTTGTAAATTGATCAATGAGCCCTCGGAGAAGGCGAGACCGCTTGTCTCAATACCGAGAAGATCGCAAATTGATAAATTGAGTGGACAACTTGATGGCTTGAAATTGTATTGGAAGAAAAATAATTACTTAAAAAGTTATTTCAAAGAAATGATGAACTCGGAGTGGTAACTGTTTTTCGTATTGATTTTTGTTGGCTTTATTAAAAATTATATTGCAATTTTTATTCGGAGGTGTATAAGTCATATCTGTTCTTGGGCGTTTTGGGTAATATTTATACACTGTATTGTGCTATACTCTATATGGTATAATAGGATGGTTTTTTTGTACTATATAATACACTATTGTACATTGGGCCATCTCTGTGCTATGCTCTATATGATATATTGGCCGTTCTTTTTACTATGCAATACGGTACTCTAGCTATTATACATTGGGCCATCTCTGTGCTATGCTCTATATGATATATTGACCGTTCTTTTTACTATGCAATATATACATTGGGCCATTTCTGTGCTATGCTCTATATGATATATTGGCCGTTCTTTTTACTATGCAATACTCTAGCTATTATACATTGGGCCATTTCTGTGCTATGCTCTATATGATATATTGGCCGTTCTTTTAACTATGCATTTACTCTAGCTATTGTACATTGGGCCATCTCTGTACAGTGTTATATTGGACGTTATTTGTACTATATGCTACACTATGGTACATCTCTTTACTATGCTTAATACTATATTATTACTATTATTATTATGATGATGCCTAATAGTTATAAATGATTTAAATTTACCAATTTATTTAACTTGATTAAATGTGTACGTATTCACCCTTTGACATACACTGCATCAGCCAATGAAAATAATTTATTTAGACAAATTCTATTACTACTTTTAGTCTTACGATTAGAATGATGCAATTGTTGTAAGTTAACCTTTAAATCTAGTAGCTCTTATGCCTAGTAATTTCAATATTGTGAAATTAAATTAGGAAAAGTAATACAGTTCACATTGTATTTTCCTTAATTTGAAACCGTAATGCCCTACTACCAGCATTCACTGCGGACCATCAGTTGTAGATCCGCAGCCAAGGTCTATACCCTGTGGTTATTGCTAATAGAGACGTACTTTTCAATTACAAGTTTTGATTACTCAATGGAATTAGCAAAACCACTCAATCGTACATTGATCACCCTTTGTGATATTTACCTTTAAAAAAAATAATGTTTTATTTCCACTCAAAGTTATTACTCAGGGTTTTGACCTGCGATATCCCGTCCTGATGGGCTAACCGTGTCTGGGACTGAATCAGGACTGTATCGGAACTGCAACAATAAAAGATTAGAACGGCTTCCACAGATATTAGCAAGTTTGTCATAATATCAACGGCATTGTCAAATACACAATACATCTCTTAAGGGGATGTTACTCCACAAACAAAAGGCGAAGGAAAACACCCTGGAGGGGGTACGCAAGCAAAACCACTTTGATTGGCCGGATCGCTAGCGGCTCGAGTCTCCCAACTCGGTGAGAGAATCGATGTAAGATCAATACAGTTCATGTAACAGTTAAGGCGATACTACTTCTACACTCCTCGTATCGAACATCAATAGGTGTGGTTGCTCCAAGGTGGGACCATCAGAACTCACCAAAGTCAGCTTAAAACCCACTTGGGGCAGGGTTAAAACCCACTTGGGGCAGGGTTAAAACCCACTTGGGTGGTAAAAACATCATGATATCTAAATACCCAAATAAACTTAACATGATTAGAAATATTTAGGATTGTTTATCAGACCGTGACTTTGAAAGTTTTAGGATGTTTATTATATTAATCGTAGAATTGATACTATATCTTTGTTTTCCCTCAGGGTGGGTTCTTTGCGAGATGGTTAGGCTCAAAGTGAAGACTATTAACTAGAAGTGACTTTTGTAGTGCATATGATCTAGTGATAACAGATTGGTCTCCACAACTGGGCATAGCTCCAGGAATTAAACGGTGGCTTTGAGGAAGATGCATATAGTATTGACATACATACTCGACAAAATTTATTAAGGACCATGCAGTAGCCGTTTTGGGTATGTATATTAATTTAGCTTTATATTAATCTAACAACAATGTATTCCCTATGAGACCCATATAGCACTCTCGTAAGTGCGTGATCTCCATGTATTAGAAATTGCTATGAGCTCTAGAGTCCTTATGGTCTTGTAGTAAATATGCGAGCTTCGAGAAATGATACCCCGGTACTTTTCAAGAACTTAAGTCATATTTGAAGAAGAATGCAATCAGATTCCTCAAATTGAATTTGGTAGAAAGCTTTCATACCTTATATCTGCTGGTCCTTAATTTATTTTGTTGAGTATAGTAATTGCTAATTTCCAGGGTGTTGAGAAGGTATGGTGTCACATGTTTTCAGAACTTATTTCAAATTTTAAAGTTTTTCTATGAGGTGTGTTTGCTGGACTCTTGTGATCAGCATGAATACATATAGTGTTATGTCTGGTCAAACAATCTGACAGGGTTATCCATCTTGATTATGTCACCAGGCCCAGAGATTACAAAACTTTTCTGAGTACAATTTCATGCTAAGCTCAATGAATGAATTAATGTTTTACGTCGCAGTAGGAATATTTCACCCATAGGCGACAGCTCAACTCAAACGTTTGTTCACAAATCCCCATATAAAATCTGAGCTTCAGCATGAAATCGTACTCAAAAGGTTTCGTAATCTCAGGGCCAGGCTGTTTAGGACAGACCAAGCTTTCGACTGCATTGACTTTGACGTTGATACATAACAGTCTCTCCAACTCTCTGATCGTTACCACTGTTCTATTCTAAGACCAGCGTATGTAACTAGCAACACAGCCACACAGCAGTCGGTCTGTGACCAGCAAACTTTCAATCAAACAACATGATCACAGAGACCATCATCATTCTGTAACATGACGACCTAGTGACCCACAGTGACCCAATGACCTCAGTGACCCAATGACCTTAGTGACCCTAATGACCTCAGTGACCCCAATGACCTCAATGACCTCAATAATCCCAATTACCTTAATGACTGTTTTCTGTGACCAACATGTCTACAAAACAATTGGTCAAACAATCTAACTGCAATTGTCTCATTTCTTTGACCAAAGGCTAAATATATAAATCCACTCATCTTCATGTACTTGTCTTTCTTTAACCAACATGTCTACATATATAAATCCTCTCACTCTACATGTAATAATAACAATGCGCACATTTATACCGCACCAAAGCCATGATATAAAACCTGCTCATAGCGCTACGTACATTTAGTATCAATGCATTAGTGTGCTCTGATTCTCTTTCTGAACGCCCTGGGGAATGTACAACCCAAGCTGCCATTCAAGGCGCTAGAAGGTTATCATGTGCTTTCATTTTCATTCTTAACTTCCTGGAGAGTATACAACCCAAGCTGCCATTCAAGGCGCTAAGTTATCATTCACATTCACAAGTCATCCTACCGGGCACCCACTATCTGCTGGGTCTTTCCTTTGACCAATGTGATCATCTCCACACTGATTCCAACTGATTGACCGAACCAATTGTCTCCGCGACTAACATGGATATATAACACTCTGTGACAGTGATGACCGTCTCGATCATGTGACCAACACCTCGATCATGTGACCAACACCTCGATCATGTGACCAACACCTCGATCATGTGACCAACACGGCTACATAAGACAGCACTCGTTCCCCTGTCATGGCTAACTTCTCAGGGCAGGGTTGTTTTGTCATTAACGAGAATGACCGAGAGAGAATTGTCAGCATTCGTCTTGATGAAGGAGAGATTGGCGAGCGGACAGACCCCGCTTCTCTCCCCTGTCTTGGGTGGCTCTACTACGTTAGGACAACAATAAATCTCCAGGATATCGAGTTACGAAGCCGTAGGAACGATCGCAATACATATTTATAGTTAATAGATGCAACAGTTGTCGCAATCTATGCGTCGATGGGACTGAAAGGATTAATTGTACCATATGTAATATGATTTCGGGCTACAAATAATATATAGATATAATATTAATTTGACTGATTTGGTCTACTAGAATAAATATTTTCTGAATCTAATTCAAGTGCTTTTAAAATAAATAGATATATTTTAGTGCATGAAGCACTAAAATATATCTATTTATTTTACAACTTTGATTTTTTAAAATTTGATTTACCGTTAATAGCAGAATAATTATTTTCTAATTCAAGTGTTTTTCCAGCACCAAATTATAAAAAAAAGAAAAGAAATTTGTTTAAAAACTTACTTGATCTTTAAAAAACCCACAACATCTATTGATATTCAATGTTTAACTTATATGCCAAAGGTAAAAGGATTTTGGATTCAATCAAAAATTGGATCAATCATTGCCGACACTTCGTCAAAACGTACGAAGATTTCGAAATTACCTTCTACTTCAACCATTTTGTACGAGTTCCTCCGACCCTCCAGCAAGACGAGAAATATGAAAGAAAGTAAAATAAAAAAATTTAAGCTCAATAAACATTGGTTATTGAAAAGAGAAAACTAACCAGTTCTTGGAATGCTACAACATGAAATGACACTGGTAGCAAGACGGCGCGTATTGACAGAGTGGAGTGATGTCAGTATGAATGGCTGGTACCCCCCTCTCCGCGGCCACGGACACACAGATAACACTGTAACATCAATAGCTCTGGTGGTACTGCTTTTACCAGAAGGTCCTAGCCTGTCCCCATTGATTTTAACCCGCTGATGTAGCCCGGGTTCACCCGCTGCTGTAGCCTGGGTTCATTACGGCTCTCCACGGGACGGTGGAAAAGGCGATCACATACACACACACACACACCACCGAAGACCAACGTTTGACTCTGGCGGTCTCTTGGAGACTTCGCTGGCAGAGGTAGTAGCGTCGGAGACACGCGAGGAGTTGCGGGGGTATTTGCTGTAGAGATGTATTTGTTGTCCGCTGGCGATCTACGGCGCTATTGCTTTGATATTTGGTGATGAATCTATGTCCACCGGTGAAATAGGAGGTAGGTTTGAATGGACTTATATATGCTGTTAGGGTGGGTATTAATATGGACTGTGCGTGTGTATGGATGCGTTCAGGATTACTTTTAGTCCACTGGTGAAATAAGAGGTAGGTTTGAATGGACATAATTATAAGCTGTTAGGGTGGGTATTATTATTAATATGGACTGTGCACATGTATGGATGCATAAAGGATTACTTTTAGTCCACTGGTGAAATAGGAGGTAGGTTTGATATGCTGTCAGGGTGGGTATTAATATGGACTGTGCGCGTGTATGGATGCATTCAGGATTACTTTTTAGGAATAGAAATGGAATGGGTATTAAACAGGACTGTGAACGTGTATGGTGAAATAGGAGGTAGGTTTGAATGGACTTATAAATATGCTGTTAAAGTGGGTATTAAGAAGGATTGTGCACGTGTATGAATGCATTCAGGATTACTTTTATGAATGGATACAAATGGAACTGCTATTAGGGTGGATACAACATCAGACCTGTGCTGTTAGGATGGATTCAAACAGCACTGTTAGGATATATGCAGACACATTCTAACTTTTAGGATGCATACTGTATATACATAACTGTTCTCTTAGGACGGATACAAGCAGTACTATTGGGATGGAAACAAATGCGTTATTACTTTTAGGATGCATATATCGATATATTAGGATGACTGCTATTAGGATGTGTTCATACAGGATTACTTTTAGGATGGATCCAATTGGGTCTGTTGTAATAGAATGGATACACATGTAACGTTGGGATATAATTAAGGAAGACTGCAATATTAGGATGAATACTAACAGAACTGTACTATTAGAATAGAAACAAATTGGATTAATTTTAGGATGTATATGAATGGGACTGGAGTGTTAGGATGGATGCAAATGGAATTACTTTTAGGGTGCACTAGAATATTAATAAAACTGCTGTTAGGATGGATATTAATTACTAATAGGATATATACATGAAACTGTAGTATTAGGACGAATACAGAATTAACTTTGCTTTTATTATGGATGCAAATGGAATGACTATTGGGATAGATATAAACAGTACTGTGAGATATTGAACGTTTTTATTGTACAATTATGACTATGCAGTATTGTTGATAATTAGTTCAATGTAAGCACAGCTGTCATCCTATTCATTCTTCATTGATTAAATTTATTGCTTATTACAATGAATATTCATTCATGTCACCATGACCTTATTAATAGCGCACTATGTCTATGGAATATGAAATTATATTATTTTATTATATCATAGTTTTTTGCCGGTCTAGACAATACACAACCATACCTAGGTATGTTTTGTTTTATGTGAATTTTACACATGAGAATATTGTATAATAAGCATTAATATTTTATTAATGGATATTTTATTCAAGAATTTGCAGGTTATTATGTTGATCTTAATAAAAATATGAATACTACTGAGAATCTTATCTATACTGAGGCATCAGGTAACAATATTATATTGTTTTTATTACTTATAACATCACATGTTAATAATCCAATATGTCATGTTTTTTTCTTCTGAAAAGTGTTTAAACATTGCTAATACCCTATAGGTTTTCCTCTATAAACAGTGTGGTAGTTTTCTGATTTTTACAGAAAAACATTCTGTTAAAAAACACTTGTAAAACCTACTGAGAATCGATTGAGAAGCTAATGAGAACACACAGAGAAATTGAAAATACATTGGGAGTTCATAGAGGACCCATTGAAAGCCCATGGAATCCCACTGGGAAACCCAAAGCCAACCCTAAAAACTTACTTTCAATGTTTCAATTAAAGTACTTATTCTCTAAAGCATGTTTTCTCTCCTCATTCAAGCATTCAATTACCGTAAGCACTATTATATGCTAGATTTTTTTCTATCTTTTTATTTATTTATTTACTTTTAAAACCTTTTTTTGGGGGGTGGGGGGTGGGGGGGTGGGGAGTGACAGTTAATATTTCCAAGTCAGTTTCTATTTCGATAAATTACGACACTAAGCACCGAGTTAGCCAAGCCATATGTCGTGGAGTGTCTTGGAATGGGTGTGTCAATATACATTAGCTTTCCCTATCTGTGTATTGAACTTGCGTTTGTCTTGCACGAAGATCATTACTCATGACTTAATCATTATTTGAGTGTAGGCAATTGATAATATCTATATCCATTGTGTACATTGCACTCAATTGTCATGTATTGATGGAATAATCATGTACATCGAGGGTTGAATATGTCGACAGGAAACCGACCTTTTTAGTGCGGAATGTTGTAATGTAAATCACTCTTTTGTAATCACTCCTTTTTATTTTGTAAACAATAAATAAAAAATGAATAATCAATATAATACTGAAAAACGATCCACGAGAAGGAAATAACAACTTTTCAAAAAAAAAGTTATCATCTGTTGATATTCTATCATTGTTATCTTGGTTACGGTTGGGGAGCAACATTAACATATAAGGATGTCAACATCTTGTTTGTCAAACTCTTATCATGATATATATTTATGTTATTGTATTGCTAAATGTCAAGTGTGTATATCCTTGTCATGAGAATACATATTGTTTAAATCATCTTAGTCGTGGTGTCTAGTTCCAACAGTGTCTAGACAGATGACTTGGTTATATAGTGTCTTGTTGTAACATTATATCTAGACAGATGACTTAGTTATGGTGTCTTTTGATAGCAGTGTGTTTAGACTGATGACTTGGTTATTGTGTCTGGTACTGACAACACATCTAGACAGATGACTTGGTTATTGTGTCTGGTACTGACAACACATCTAGACAGAAGACTTGGTTATGGTGTC
>JAUTBZ010155568.1:0-11350 GCA_032361785.1 Lepetodrilus galriftensis
TCATATTCTCTATAAAAAAATCAGCATACTTAAAATATCCAAGTAGCGCAACATTGGCGATAATACCAAAAGTGAGGAGTACTCTCTTGCCTATTTTTGCTTCGGAGTGATGCTTTGACAATGAGACACCTAAAACTGTATGCATGATAATTGATCATAAATCTATTGATCTTGAGGTCATCCCTTTCGCAGATGACTCTTCTTTACCAAGACCTTGATGGTATTTAATGAGCTTATGATAGCAGAAAAGAAAGATTTCAGTAGCATGTCACTGAAGTACTTAGAGAACTCCTACCATGCTGCTCGCAGCAGATTCCTTAAAGCGGTCGAAGTAGCTGAGGGAGAGCTGTATTCGTGCAAAATTTCATGTCGTAACTCTGTTACTGACGATCTTTACATTGATGTTGCTCATATCAATCCATGTGGTTCTCCAAATCTGCTGATTGTCAGCACTGGGGTACACGGTGTGGAAGGCTATGCTGGATCTGCATGTATTACCTATCTATTAGAAACAAAGTTAGTGCGAGAACTAGATTCTGCAATATTGTTGATACATGCGGCAAACCCATGGGGTTTTGCGAATGATAGTCGCAACACTGAAGATAATATCGACCTTAATCGCAACTTCATTGACTTCACGGAAGCTCAACCACGATCGGATACTTATACTCGCTTACATACGCTTCTTTGCGAAAACTATCGTCCAGGATTGGTGGGTGTCTGGAACGATATACGTCTATTATCTCTAGCAGTAGGACCACGACGGTTTCAACAAGTAAAAGGAGGTATCACCTTGGGGCAATTTGATCACTCAGATGGTCTTTTTTTTGGAGGAAATAAACCAATAGTCAATCATAATTTTCTACAAGAAATATTGGCTCGTTACGCTAGCAAGGCTGAACAAGTACGAATGATTGACGTGCACACTGGTCTTGGACGTAATGGTCGTGCCGCAATAATTTCAGGTCTCCCAAAATCAGACAAAAGGTACCTGTGTCTAAATCAAATACTTGAAGGCAAACTTACTTCATTAATTTCTGGTACGGCTGTCAGCTCCCCTGTTGAGGGACTATTTCCAGTATTTGCAGAAGAATTTCTTGGGCCAAAATGCCTAGCTGTCACACAAGAATTCGGGGTCAAGAACCCTCTAAGCACGTTATGGGCACTTAGAGCTGATGCATGGCTCCGCATGCAGACTAACTCCAAGGATTATTCTCGGTTCGAAGCTAGTATTAAAGCAAAGATGAATAGCCATCGTGTACATCGATACAAAATTAATGTAGAAAAAACAAATACTGGGCTAATTCGTCATTCCGGGACAACGTTAAGAGCTGGATTTCATTAACTTATTACTGTACACGGTTTGAGAATGGCAACAACACCATTATTCATCTGTGTCTATAGTTTGCCACTTGATTAAACCTTTATCTAGAGTAAGCGATCAGCTGATACCATCTCTCACGATTAGTATTCAAAATATCTACCTTTTGAAGAGTATCTAATGATAACACCTGCAACTAAGAAAATCACAACAGAGCATGTAAATAGGCTTAAACGTGACAAGATCCAACATAAAATCATTATGGAAGTATATTTGTAGATATATCTGGCTGTACCAGGCTATTAGGAGAAGGTACCGCTCATATACAAGTGCCAAAGCCGACGTGCACGGCTAATGTTTGTAACGGGAGAGAAAGGCGGCTAACGTACGTTTACAAATGAAGCAGAAATAAAGTCATTACAAGTAGTGAGATCGTGCTGATAAGTGTTTGTTGGTGTTCTGTCTCGTTCAGGCAATTTATACCACCTCCTAGACACCTAGTTCATATTAATTACGCATATCGCATAGTGATGTAGTAGTCTTTGTGATCGTGGTGCGATACTGCGATACCAATAGTGATCCAATATATAGCCAAGATTCCAACATGTAAACAATCACAAGAGACGAGCATTAAAAAACCCTTGTAGTTTACCGAATAACGTTTCTGATTTATGTACTGATAGCTGAACATTATAAAACAGTAAATGACACGTTTATACCCTGTGGATCTCTCAGAAATCCCGATAACTCAATTAGTTTGTGAATTAAATTCCTACCAAATACCAAGTGAGTCTCATCCTTCTTGTCTGGCAGTAACGCAGCCTCAAGTACCCGTGAACCACTTGGCAACTACAGTTCTTACATTCATCCCAGATAACAGTTATTGTTGTAAATGGTTCTACACGGATCTCATTAAAGGTCACCTAAACCAGAAAGATAAAGACCTATAAGTATACACGTGACCTTATGGCATTGACAATCCAGCTGTCTAGCAATGGTATACATGCTCCTCTATACACAACAGTACCAGACGTTGTGAACGGTGTGAGTAATGTCCATAGAAATACTACGAGTCCCTCTACACGTAGCACTGTTTCAGTTAGCCTTTGTGTATACCTATTGTTTAATGTGATTGTAAAATATATACTAACTGATTGCACAACACGGAGCACTCTCAGTTGTGTGCGAAACGTAGTCTCTGTAAAATACTAAACAGTTTATAACAGTCTCAGGTTCGTGCATATGCAATACGATCGTAAATTACAAAAATGTTCCTCTATTATACGTATGTTATAAGTAATGCTGCCGGTTTGTTGTGTGAATTCTATAAACTGTACAAAACGCAACATTCTCGGCAATGTGTATGTGAATAGACCACGAAAAGGCAAACGCTAACGGTAGAATTGGTGCACCATAGGTCCTTCACCTGTTGGTATGTGAATCCTTTGGATGTTTTTAGCGATACGACTTAAGAATCTGAATACATAGTAATCCACCTTGAAGAAATACAGTGAAAACTAATTTTAAATACAAGTTTATCATGCCACTTCACTCCAAGGAATGAGCTTTTGACCTCTAAACTAACAATATTTAGTGTAAACCGTGAGCCGTGCATGTGTTCTCTTCCAATAACAAACAATACAAACTACACCACTGTACACTGTAGAGATTGACAGCTATAAACGGATGGTAACCAATTGCCAATTCTTGAGTCCACTGCGAAAGTAAGAAATGGGTATCTTTGAACATAATGTCATCATAGCATTGAATACATATAGTGGGAAACACATTTAGTACACTAATTTATGTTAGTTTACAGAAGAAGTATAAATTCTATGTTAGCTATTTTCGCTTAAAACAAAATCATACGTGACTGCAATCTCAACGGTCTTAGCGTGTTGCATATATAGATAATCTCCTCCGAGTGTCTTTTGATATCAATGTTATCCTACAAATTGAGGAATTTGATTACTTTTATCACCGAATAGTATAACATTGATATCAGAAGAGACGATGTGGGGATTTTATTCATTACCCAATAATGTAACTAATCAATGTACCTCACTTGCCTATAGTTACTGAACAGGGGGGCCTATTCTCGAAACGTTTTTACGATCGTACGACACTCTTTTAAGGATTCTAGGCTAAGAAGTTCGTATAAGAACGTTTCAAGAATAGGCCCCCTTACCAGTCTTCGTATACACGTACCGCTACGGTGATAATTGATGGGTGAAATTAACGAGCCCTTGCAAATCACGGGTTCTAACGACTGTTGAGTGGATGACAATATAATGCCTGGTGGAATCTTTGTCAGCAGTAGAATAACTATGCAAATTAGAAATTCTTGACCAATCAGTGAAGTTGTAAAATGTTATCCCCAGTAGAATACTAGTAAACATTGTTGGATGATAAGTCGGCGCTGGGAAACTATTACGGTGTGCCTTTCACACATTCGCACACGTTGTAGATTTCGTTTTTGTCGAATGCAACCGGTATTTCATCAGCATCACCAAAGATTCATGGTAAATGGCTCATTGATATGAATTTAAACATTTATCTGATGCTTTATCTTTTATACTCCCCAGGCGTTTGAGTGTGTCGGGAAGTGCTACATCCCTCTGAGCGACCACCTCACCCCCACGAAGCACGCCGTGATACAGACGCTGTTCCACGATACCAGGTCCAAGGACGTGTCACGTGCATGCTGTGTCCCCACCAAACTCAACCCCATCTCCATCCTGTACGTGGACGAGAACGAGGTCATCACGTACAAGTACAAGTACGAGGGCATGCAGGTGGCGCAGTGTGGGTGCCGATGATGACCACAGTGACCACACTAATAATGACAACAGTGCTGATGCGGCTCTTTAATGTATACGTTGTACATCTTTGTCTGTAACCAAGAGAGTCGAATCCGTTTTATAAAGAATTATAATGACATTATATTGACATCGTCCACCACTTGTGAATTAATTCCCTCCTATGGATTGAAACAATATTTAATTAATTTGAATTGGACATAGTTGGAATATGGGTGAAATGATTCGAAAAGCGAAAATCCTGGAATTAGACATTATGGGAGAATAGTTTCCAGGACTGTCCAGGCAGCGGAACATCGTGAACAATACCGGTGAACGGTCTCCTATCGTGTATATGAAGCTGGGCGCCTCCCCTGCCTGTTGTCGGCGCTACTGTGACACATGTATCTGGCCTGGGCACCTAGAAGATTACGATACGCCGATGTGCCGAGCTGCTCCGTCTGCGCAGAACAGAACGTTCATCATGAGAAATGGAATCTTGGTCTGGGCGCGTGTGGTTGGCACCAACTCCTGACCACACGCGCACCAGTAGATAGTGCTGCCAGATATAGCTCATCACAGCGACGTGAGTGTGAAAACTGAGGCAGAATCAGGAATCTGGTTGCGAGGACTAAACGCTTTACCAGTGCTAAGAATGGACATGTAACTTCCGGCAGCAGGGCATCCGTGACCCGTGGAGAAGCCCACGTGTAGATGTGAAACGCCCAGTGGGTCCCGGCGTAGGAAGCGCAGCTGTGTTGTACTTAGACTGGCCCACAGCAGATATTGGGCGACCCTGCATCTACTCAAGCCTGATGCATATTGACAAATATATAACATTAATTCTGTAAATACATTTCCCGGAAGTGGGTTCGGTCATAGGGCTACCTGGTATCTGATACACATCAGGATAATGTATACATATAGTACCCAGCCAGGCACCAGGCAGATTGTTGCGTATTTATTTGGCTTGCCATGCATTGTTATATTTGGGTGAATGTCTGCAAGACAATATATGTCAAATATATCTTAGTATATTTTATATATATATTATGACGATAATAGTATTTAAAATATATACGAATGTTAAGTATGTTACACAGTCCCTTATCAGGCTTACACTAATTGTACATATTTAAAGGATACTTTATACAAATGATCTATTATTGTGAACTAGACACTTACAGTCACCCTATCCCAGAGACAAACCTTCGGCCAACATCGAACTTCCTTCGTTCTGAAGTTGACGAATCTGTGCACAGCAGTATCACAGTAAACCGGGCGAGTGGTTTGAACCCGCACATGGGGCCCGGTATCAATGTTCGTGGAAGTTACATTTCCGACGCAATCGTGACGTCATTCTTTGTTCGTCAGTACCAGTAAGTGCCTGCTGGTCTACCTCTTAAATCAGAGCTAACTTTAGCAATTTCATGTCAGCGTATTCCCAAATAGAACATACTGGCACAGGTTAGCAACAAATGCATCACAATAACTCTCTGATACAGAATATGAAGATCACATGACATAGCACCCCCATGATATTGTAGAGGATTCATGCATTCAACATTAAAGAGAATATAGCTGATTGCCTTACTTTTGATTTCCACATCGGAACTTCCATTATGAATATTGAGAACTATATTTCGGGTAAAGCGGCCTATACCCGATCAATATGAATGACAATAATATTGATACATTATTATTGACGACATTTTTGTTGGTGACCAACAGCATTGCGAATGTCAAAATTGTCCTTTAATATCACTCGCTATCCAGTATTGACAATAGTATTGCCATTATTATTGACCGTGTATGGGACGCTTTACGTCGCTGCAGGATTGAAATTCTCTTCTCATCATAACAGACAGATTTCAGCTGTCGATGTATTATGTGATGCACAGCTGCTAGTTTAATGTATCAATATTCATTTATTTAAATATGCATGTACCGTAGTTGTAATCTACTGGAGTGAGATGTTTAAAAAAATGTTTTGAAATGAATGCCACCTGTTCTACCACCTGACCAGCTAAGATAATAATAATAATGTTATTTCTGTTGAGATAGTAAAAGCTTCATATGGAATAACGAAAATTATTTATCTCTTTGCTGATGTTACATATATATTCTTTCGTTTGACTATGTTGACATTTTGTTTTAGATGACATTGGAGGTAACGCGGAACTTTGTGGAGAACCGCGACGGAACATTTGACCTTTACGAGATTCCCAAGGTGCAGGTGGAGAGTGTGGACGAGTTCAAGGGGAAAACACAAACTCCCATCAGGCCGTTCGAACTGAAGACATTTCTCAAAGTTGGTGAGTTGGTGGAGAAATGCAGACATTGTACTAGCACGTCACATGCCCGATGACTTGTCTCTGTATTTTATTTAAGAGATACAGGCATCTCATAGTAAAATAAGAGACAATACAGTGAACCAGATCAGTAAAGGGTATTTGAAAAAGCACCTGAAAAGTTTAATATCAAGTCAAATTATGCAGGCAAAATACACACATTCCTAAGAATAACAGAATTAATATGTGCTTGTATTTTTTTATTTCACTGTTTTACAGTGGTACGGTAACAGTATTTTTACTAATTCGTGTCAGAGGGGGTTTTACCTATCTTTTGACAATTATACTTGTTCATATTTCTAGGTCCGTCATGTGGTGAAAATAAAGAGCCAACGCCGTTTATTATCGAGTGGATTCCCGACATATTGCCACGGTCACGGATCGGCGAACTCCGAATTAAGTTTGAGTACGGCCATCAGAGAAACGGTCAGATAGAACACAGGATCTCCACACAGAGTTCAGATATTCCCATACAGACTGTACATCTACAGGAGGTGAGAGGCATCGTGGAAAGTCTAGTCACAACATGAACGTCACCACTTACAACACAGACTTTGTGAATGAAGTATGATTAATGAATTGCCTTTGGGCCCTATACATTGCCTTTGGACCCACTGCTTGACTTTAGTATTGTGCGCGACATCAGCGACTTCCGTGAAGTATTATCAGTCAAATGTGAATGGTGGAGATCTGCTAGCATCGATACGTTTCCTGTGTTGTGCACCTGAAAATGAAGAAAGCTCTGGAATCGAACAAGCTCACGGATCTTTGAGATGTCTGTGAAGAACTCGTTAAAAATGTTCCTAAATTTCTGGGAGATGAATCTCAAAGTATTATTCTTGAGAAAGTTTTGGATTTTTGTTTTGTTTTAGCTTACCATTTATTCCAAGTTACTGTCCCAATATGAATTCACTAGTTGTGTACTTAACTTATTGATGTATAATCTCTGTACATTGCTAGGTATGAATACATTGTTACCAAAGTATTATGGTTTTTGCTTGTTTTTTAAAATGGGGTTAAGACTGCTTTCAAGATTCTTTCACTTGTATCACTATTCATTAGTTTAGGGCAGGAGAAAACCCTCAACATCTATAGCACTGTTGCGAACACCAAATGGTACTGACAGACCAAGGATGATAAGTGCATTATCACGGTACAAACATCGCATTCAATCAATATTGTGTCAGAAAGATAACTTTGGTGGAATTTGAACCTAGAACCTCTGGCTCAACGTGACCATTGCGCTACCACATGCCTCATTGTTGGAGCCATTCACAACACAGCTTTCATATAAGATGTATGATTTGACAAGCAGCTTAGGAATTGCAACCACCAGACTTTGTGATTTCGGCAGAACAAGCCCAGGTTCTTGAGGGCTAAGCCAAATACAAGTAGACCTTTGGAAATCTGTGGATTTGCGGAAAATTGTCATGTCCGAGTGAAGGTGGGCAAGTGCTGTATGTGTATTCTCGCCAGGAACGTTCTTATTTCTTAACATGGGAATGTGGTGGTCCCAGCATAAACCTAGTTCATCGTACAGCAAATGGGTGAAAGATTCCCGCAGCGACTTTAAACTCCATATTCACTCACTTACTCGTACAGCACACTTTAGCAAAATGCTTAGGTCATCAAGATACAAATTTAGAAAACAGGGGCCCTATTCTTGAAACGTTCTTAAGCTAAGATCTTGAGAAGTTTCGAGAATAGGGGCCCCGATCTCCAAAACCGCCATGGATGAATAGTGACCATGGCAACTGGCATTTGTATGGTTCTGAGGATGTTTGTCTTGGGTGAAATCCTATTGTCATATCAGTGATAAGGGTTTTAAATTTAATGTTGGATGCTATTATCTAATTTCATGATTGGAAGTACATGTAATTCATACAAGTTCTTGCAATAGTGAAGGTAATGCTACTTTCCTCAATGAACTTATTCAGCTAGAATATGTGTGGCGTTGACATTCTAACTTGTATTAACAAACTGATTTACTACAAAGCCACTCCAAGAACTTTCGGAATAAATTGGGGGGTTAGAGCCAGAACACATCTTACAATAGTGTGAAAATGAGTTTTAGGCATATAGGAGTTGCAAGTACCGTAGACACAATATCCGGTGACATAAACTGGTCAAAAATCTAAATGCACAAAAATCCACTGTCCTGTCACAAACAATCCACTGTCACGTCACAAACAAACGTCACGATCATAACGTATTTCACCTGTCACCGAAAATAACATTAGACTAGACTTGCACTCGCTATGAGGATAAGATTTCAATTTTGTATTTTGTATTTTCTTTCCCAATGCAACCCGTTATTTCAGGGACATGCATTAGAAATTTATCAATATTCTAAATCGTATCAATTTGTGTATGTTAACTGATATTAATTTTATTTATGAGAAAAATTGATATCATTGGTATTAATGGAAATATTTATAATATGCACTAATCAGATTTTGTCTTACTTTACAATGTAAACCAATCAAAAATTTCCTTCTTAAAGGGACACGACCAAAAACAGAGTAGGAACTAAGACCTGTTACTTTCGCAATGGAGATGTTCCATGGACTGAATCTTTTATGAGCGAGCGAACGTGGCAAATTGGACAGAATTCACTTCTCAAGCCTTGATCAGCTGGGGCAGTTTAGGGTTAAGTTGTGGCTACAAACACAAGTGTCCCCAAGTTGCGGCTGTGGTAATTCAATTGATTTTGCAGCTGATCACCGGGAAGAGAAAGTCATGGGTTTTTACAATGGGAATTCTTGGTGTTGCTGTGACTTTTTTAAGTTGTTGCTGTATCCGACATGTCAGCGTTGTCCTGATTCATAGATGTCATCGCTGGAGAGCTTGCTTGGTCTGAAGCAGGAAGACTGTCCATTGCAGGTCATGCCATCATGGATCTGATGAAGCTGATGTCGAGCTGCAATGTTTTCTGAACTGTATATCCAGTTTTAATGTTGATGAAGAGGTAGTGCATTGCACATTATTAAATTTTACATACACTATAGTTTTCCATTCTATATCCATTTTATGTGAACAATGTTTATTAATTTGCGATGTGACGATAAAATTAGGTAAACATACAATAATTTTAAAATAATTTAAAAAATAATTTGACACCATAACTAGAGGGAGGTGGGGTTTGAGTTGGGCAGGAACATCTTATATGACATGTATCCTGGTTTTCTTTTTTAAATCAATGTCATAAATTTAGAAATCAATTTTATGAATTTGAAAGTATTATGATTACTCATTATTAGAATAGGTGGTCACTATTTAAATATTTTTCAATAATATTATATGTACTGCAAGCATTTATTCAATTTGTTTGGTTATTCTGAAATTATTTTATATTCAAGAAAGATCAATTCACTGTCCATGGGCCAGAATTCAATTTTATACACATTTACTTTTTTTTTAGATAGAACTCAATAAAATAAATCCTCTTTTTTTTTTCATATGGTATGCACACAAGTCTTCGAAAACATGTGAATTATTTTGACGCCGGGGAATTTTCTGAAAGTGCTGGAGCGCACACATTGCTGTCTGGTTAAGATAAACTCGTAGCTTTACTACCCACCCCCCTTGATCGGGTCAATATTTGACGAAGTCTCTGATTGATTTCTCATCAATTGGCCACTTCAAGATCCGTTGTTCGGTCAGGAATCTTCGAGACGCACCAGCACCAGACAGTCACGGCCGTGCGATGTGTTGGTTGAGCAATCTACAGTGCTGGCAGTAATATAGGTGGCATGACAGACTCTCCGAGCCGCCTCTTTGGCCTGCCATCAATCAAAGCTGCTGGTCTCGGACACCATCATCGGGCGCCATCATAGTGGGGCAAGCTTGCTAGCACCCAGGACTAAAATCTCATTGGATCTCACTATACTGAGCACTGGCTGGCTCCTCAAATACCTATATTGTATGTCCTTGTGTGATCATGTGTCTTGGGTCTGTTGATGTTCTTTGATGGTGGAATAAACGTAACTTAGACCTTGTTTTTAGCATGAATCTGTTGTATTGCAAAGTGTGTTGTTGACATTTGGATTGGCATGCAGAAGAATATAATAAAGTTATGAAGTGGGGTGTCATTTGAAAGGGATTTGCAATCTCTTTCAAACAAAATATTACACAATTAACTTCTTCAAAAGGGAGACATTAACAAGAAAAATGTTATAAAGTCATGAAGTGGTATGCCATTTGAAGGAGCTTTTAAAGCCATTTCAAAGAAGGTATTACACAAGTAGCATGTTTTAACTTGTTTTGGTTTGCTTGAAGCTCAAAGATGTCATCCATACATTATCCTGTGATAAGTTGTGCAGCCCACTTCATAATGCAACATTTTGTCAAGATTGAGAATTATGTTAGCCATAGATGTTCCTTTGATCAATTGCCATACATTGAATTTCAAAAGTTACTAGAAACATATACACATATATATAATAAATACTTAGTGTAAAAGGGGTTGGAATGGTCTTTGAAGTGTTTGTAATAACCAGAAGGAGGAGATGAGGACTATATGATTTATCTGAAACTTGTACCAGCTCCGACATTTCTTAGTCTGGGAAGAGAAGTAAGACAATTGGTCTGTATTAGTTGGGGGGGGGGGGGGGTGCTGGCATTTGGGGGTGGGATGCATAGTTGATACATACTGTCTTCATTCCAATTATATCTTGGTATATTTCTTTTAGGGATGGAACTGGTTAGATTAGGAACAATTTGTCAAAACTAATTGGACGTTGTTTGTGTTATTGCTGTCATTGTAAACAACATTTTTTTGTTAATTAGTCACGAATAAAAATGATATATGTGACCCAGCACAGCAAATTCAGTCACTTGTCCCCAAAAATAATAATTGAGTTATTGTTATAATCAATTTC
>JAUTBZ010155579.1:0-5000 GCA_032361785.1 Lepetodrilus galriftensis
TTAGCTTATCACCGGAATTCCTAGTTTTAAATGATACTCTTCGACATTCGATGACCCACTTGCAGCCGCTATTGTAACGTCAACGCTTTCTATTGTGGCAGGAGCCCAGTTACAAGAGCGTCGTGCAACGGGCACCAGGAAGGCATGGAGTATCTACATCTGTACGACTGCTGAAAGCCATCATATAATTACCCACGGGGATAGCGTCTTCCGCGTGTGTCATGCTTTAAGCATCTACTGAAAGCGATCGTGTAGACAGTAACTCACTGGATTAAGGACAAGCACAATGTTAACCAAAACCAATAAACTGTCTACAAGTGTTCTATTTCCGGGATAGTTTCGGCAGTTGATTTCTGTTATAAACATTGTGCCTAACTAATCAGTTATAACACTCGACACAAATGTGTTTTAAAGTAAAAAATGAGCTCGCCTGTCTGCACAGAAAGTTGTATAACACGTTTTACAGTTGTAGATCGGCAGCGCGCCTTGTATTGGCGGATAACCAATGTTCCAGGAAGTTATAGCAATTACACATAGGCCTACTGTATTAACTGAAAACGTCTACTTCCATGTTCAAAGCACGTACTATAGGTATTACAATAACTCATAATGACATCCGCCTCCGCACACACCAGACACTGACATACAGAGACCCCTGTGTTAATGATGAAGGACGCTCAATTGGTGCTTTATCAGTATTAATAAAGCTTTAGGAATTGCAAAGTCTATACGATATGTTGTTGTCATTGCTTTTGAAGATGTAATTATTGTACTTTCCATTCTAGTTCTTTGGAGAAATTTGACACTTTTTTAGGAATATATAACAAACATATTTCATGTATCTTGAGTAACTATTTACATCAATATTCTCAAAAACAATGTCTATTAACAATATTATATTATGTGTAGTACTGTAGATTCTATAAAGCATAGTTTTGTTTGAGGGCGACGAGCAATGGTATGCTCACTGATGTCTGTATTCTCGCAGGTAGCGCTCTAAAGAAGTGCAAATCAGACGGAACCTGGTTCAAGAAGAATAAATCGGAATGGACAGACTACACGCCATGCTTGGATAAAAATGTGAGTTGATATTGGATGTGGTAACTACCCTTTTATGGCAACTGGTGTTGGGCAGTAGCTTATACTACTACTGTGTTTTTAATATCTGAATCCAGAGAAGCCAGAATGATATTACACTATTGTGTAGTGCCAGGTTTAGTGGGCGATTCACGTGTGGAGATAAAACAGCAAGTTGTAAAAACAAATATAACACGTTTATCATAAAGAATGTCTTGGTAGATGTACAGACATAAGACGTTGTAATGATATTTTATGACCAATTATTTTATTCGCAAAAGTTTAATATCGTATTATTTCAAACGTATAATGTGAAACAGGAAATGCCAGAGTGTCTACAGAAAGTTTATTACTACTTTCAGAAGACAGTAATGTGCACGTGTTTTGTAAAATATCTAATGTTTTCTCTTCACATAAAATGTTTTTATTAAATTTCAGAACTAAAATTACGTTACACGGAGTTGCCACCTCTTAGTAATTGCATTGCAATCCCATGTTCGTCTCCCTATGGATGCAATCACATGAAAAAATGTGTTCCCGATTGTCTTAATCATACTCATTATCAACAACGAGTAGCCCTGTTATCTGCAATGATTGAGCAGCCATGTTATAGACAAAGAGTAGCCCCGTTATCGACAATCAGTACCTCTATTATCCACAATCAGTAGTTCCAATTATCGACAATGGATCATAATTAGCTGTCCTTGAACCGTAATGTCTACATGGCATTCGATAATAATCTCTGCTGGCATATATCCGCTTAAGTAAAGACATATCCTTGATTCCGTAGCTTTGCGTTCTTAAAACGCAATAGTGTCGATATGTAGACGGATCCATAGGGCGGATCTGGCACTATTTGGAGTGTAAACACTTTTACTGGATAATCTAACTCGGCGGTACTGGTCAGATGAAAGGAACACACTTGGTCCCCGTGGAGTGACGGTAGTACCGCCAGTAATGGACCGCTGTATTCATAGACTACTGTTCATCCTCAGTGTCCTCGTCTCTCCCAGCTCAGTCATCAATACCACCTCCATCCACACTGCCACTTTAGTGGGTCATTAAATAAGGGGTGGCACAGAACATGTTGAAGACACGAAGTATCAATAGTCTTCACATACGAGGAGCAGGAATTGTATTAGTTGATCGTGGGTCTGCAAGAGCTGCCGGGTTAAATCTAAAGATTGAACAAAAATAACTTGAAAAGGTTGGAGTATTTTAGAATCAAATGCTATTAGCTTTTATTAGTTGCTACTTCCTTCAGACAATATCTCAGCAGTATTATTGTCTTAGATTAATGGTTGTCTTTCTATCGCCGTAATTGATGAAATAGCCAATTCTAATAACTTAAAGAAAAAGGTGTATCACACTACTAAATGAAGTCTAAAGGTTTCTGGGTCGCGGAGGATTACGTGTAATGTCAGTATTGGTAGGACCTCGTTATGACCTATACTATGGCTGTGTGCAATCTAAAGTTAGGATCGAGATCTGATCTCCAGTCTTTCAGCTGACACTACGGATCTTTTCGTGCCAGAACAAGACGTCATTTGTCGTTAAATTAGACGTTTCCCATACGTTCTATGTGCTGATGGACTCATTTAGGCAGGAAAAAAATGAGCATGTTTCTGGTCGATGGAAAGAGAAAGCATTTTCAAGTCAATGTCAATTCCCGTCAGGATAATGCTATTTATCAGTGTCGAGCACACTTGGGAAGACGTCGAAAAAACGAATTACATAGTCCTAGACACAGACGGTGAACAAAACTATTCTCGGACGAGAAAGTAAATTAGTACCAGAGCAGTGTAATAACTAATAACTAGAATTTGTATTACAACTTTTACCCAACCAGACCTGATTTCGTGTGGACACATTATGTTCCTCTAGTTAAGTTCGTCAATGTGTGTGTAATTGTGTTGTGTTTGTTTATATTCCACAGAGTCTCATCAGCTCCATATACCTGAGTCTGGGATGTAACTTGGCCAGTATCGTCTTTCTTTTCCCTGCTTTTAGTATTTTCCTCTTGTACAGGTGGGTTGCACATTCTGCAGTGTAATAGAGAACACAGTTGAGTTTTACTTTAGGGTGATGAAATTAGCCAATGACCAAACACTCATGATGATACGAGAACCCTTATTGGCTAATTTCATCACGCAACCGTCACCCTAGGGTAGATCGAGTGTTGAAACGAATACGCTCTTAGATTGTACACGACGAACTCATTTGAAGAATTCTGTACTTGGTATCTAACGCCGAAATTTCCAGTATTTCGTACATTATCCCACACATAGTATCGTTGGATACCTCACTGTACAGATTAGGACGTATAATCATGTTGTTGCAATTTTGTTGTCGACGAACACCGTGAGGCAAGTTATGTTGTACCAACTAATACATACGTATACGGTAACATTCATGTTATTTTTGTCTTCCAGATCTCTCCGAAGGCAGCATCGAATCCGGCTCCATATGAACTTCTTCATATCCTTTGTAATCAGTGACGTCATGACTGTGCTCTGGGACATGCTAGTTACCTACGACAGACTCACCAATGAGCATTTCTCTAAAACAGTGCTATATCAGAATGGGGTAAGGGTCCATATACGTAAAATATTATATCAGATTTATCTTTGAACTGTCTCTCTAGACAGTTAAAAATATACGTGGCATGTACTATTATAGAAAACCATGGTGTATAGTTCAAAAACTATTTAAATAACTAAACTTAATGTAAACCAATGAAATACTAGTAGTCAATGACAATTAGACGAAATGTAATAGTTTTCAGTGTCCATTATTGGGGGCTATCCTCCACGGGACATTTCTTGTGATGTAGGAGGACATTCATCCTAATAAAGAGGGCATTCCTGTGAATAAGGAGGTCATTCCTGTAACTAAAGAGGGCATTTCTGTGATTAAGGAGGGCATTTCTATGATTAATGACTCCTTACGGGCCACTCTGTTATCCATACATCGACTGCGTTCATAACTAGAGGCCATACTAATAATGCTATCTTAGGAAGTCCATCTAATATAACCATACAAACAGAAGCTACGGTGTGCTATCTGAAGACTTCCATCTCTAGGAAACATAACTGCGATGAATCAATGTTTATTTGTATAAAATAAAATAAACTATTTTACTGTTTCCAGGGTGGGTGCAAGTTGCTATCATTCTGCCGGATTTATTTCAAGAGCACGAACTACGTATGGATGTTCTGCGAGGGCTTTTACTTGCACCGCCTCATCAGCAACGCCTTCAAGCCGCCTAAAAGCCTCATTCCTCTCTACGTCACGGGCTGGGGTAGGTACCGACAGCCCGCACTTGAATAGCTTTGTATACAGCAGTAAATACTCCAGACTCTAAAGCATAAACTAACAGTTAACAGTTCATTGTTTCTGTTGTGTAATAATATAGCCACTGGTCACGCGATGCAGAGCATCCATGTATAACCATAGCTTCATAGGTTGAATAGTACTACATATGGCACGCGCTACATACTGTATATAGTTACAATTTACGTGACATACAACATACATTTTACCTAGCCTATACTACACTTAGAGAACGTTAGTTATTGGAATTTCTCTACGAGACAATGGTTCCGCTTCCTGATAATAAGTCATGGTGTGTTCTGAACTGAACTGAACTGAACTCAAGATAGTACTCGACATTCTGAAGTCTTTACAACGGTCATAGTATATGCCACTGTCGCGCGTGCTGCGTTTGATCACAGTGTTAAGATATCGTACAAGTATTGGCCGTAACGAGATGATCCTGGCTCTTGACCTTTGACTTATACCAGTACCGAAGTCTGGAAGTAGACGGTATTAACTAGACAGAAGATGTAGAAGTGCAGTGTCACGCCGGAAGTAGAGTAATGCCTTCCACAGTTACCGACCTTTGATAAAGTCTGAATAATGCC
>JAUTBZ010155590.1:0-11349 GCA_032361785.1 Lepetodrilus galriftensis
TGTTTTTCATTCCATGAAGTATTTACCGAGATAATCTACGAAATAGGCGGGTCAATGCATTTCATGCCAAACTATAAGAGAAATGTTGTACATGTTCGTACATCATGCAGTCATGTAATACATCTGCTCGTCTCCGTCTCAGTGAACTGGAGAACAACGTATTTGCATCGCCACTGCGAGGGACGAGATCAAACCTCAAGAACGTCCCCGATCGACCGCGGCGAAACCTGCAGAGTCAACTGGCAGAGAGTGAAGACAAAACCCAGTCTGCCAGCGAAGCGAGTAAAACTCCCACACGAAACACACGGTACCTAGTCTTAATGTTTTATTCCCAATGTGCACAGCACAGACATAGCTACAGGTTGTTTATAAAGACATCTTGCTCTAAGGATAGTGTTAATTCAGTGTTTGCCATAAAGCTCCATACATTATCCTTCATTCACCCTCTCCCTGCTGAAGGTGACTTAACTTGCCCGATCATATGCAGAATTGCAACACTTTCATTTTATTCAGCAGGGAGAATGTTAAAGCAAATAATAAAGTGTATCATAGAATGTCAAATATATTTTTATTACGGGCAATTCGAGTCGTAATTTTGTTTTGATGGTCTTGTTCACTCCCCAATTTGCAAACCTTGGTTATTGCTACAACTTGTAATGAATGAAAATCCCTGAAGATTAACACGGAATGTTTGATAATTTCAGTTACGGATCTCGTACTCCAATGCGGAACGCACTGACCGATGTCAACGGAGATTAGGTTGCATTGCTTGGACAGTGTGCATGCTTCATCAATGGCGTCGGCATCTACGCATGTATCTATTCATGTTCCATTGTGCGAATCATGAACATTACCCCACTCTAGCCTACTGGAATGTACGTTCTGCATGTCCACTCATACACTCTACAATTGTCGTCAATACTATAATTTAATTATGTAGCATGTCTAGAATGTAATAAAAACCTTGGAAATATTGTTGTGTTTGAATAGTCTTAATGGAAAGATATCTTATTCCACAAGAAATATCTGCATATACCGGCCTCGCATAAACTGGACCCTCGCATATAAGGTACTGAATCTGAAGTCCCGATCCCATCTGAGGCTAATTGCGGCATATGTGTATAACGGACTTCGGATACAACGGACATAAATAGTCAGTCCCAATGAATCCGTTATATGCAAGGTCTACTGTATATTGAATTGTGCATCGACAAACAAGCAGCGACCAATCCAGCGAATCTGGCATCTAATCTCTACCAGGGCTGCATCTGGCTCCCAGAAGGTAGGAGTGTACATGTCGTTAGAAATGCAACATTGGAGAGATTATTACTGCAGACAGTTTGGAAGTGCATTGTAGTCATCCTCAAAATCACAGGCCATTATGACTGCACTAACCTGTCAAATACCCTGGCATCACTGCCTATATAGAACTGTTTTCTCGGATGAAATGTCAAGCTGAATACATTACATTACAACCAATCAGAGCTCAATGCAGGTCATTACTTTTAGAGCACACCTAACCCCCACACAACACTCGCATGTCTAAGACAGCAATGGAGCTCTCCGATTGGTTGTAATCATATGTAATGTATTTAGCCGACCTTTCATCTGAGAAAACAGTTCTATATATAGGCACTGATCCCAGGGTTTTCGAGGATGGGTAGTCGTGGACCGGCACTCAACACAAACAAAACAACATATTTTATTTTACACATTTATTAACATTTGTACATCCAAGTTATTTTAATGTAACCAGCAATCCACAGCCGTCCATATTGACCTCTGACCCGACTCCTGGAAACACAACAAGGACCACAAAGACTGGGAAACAACTATATACAGGGGTTTGTACAGGCTATGTATATATACACCACTAGTATACACCAGGCTACACAATCGTCTTGCTCACACTACTGTTAAGCCCAATGTTCTTGCTCACACTATTGTTGTACAATGTTCTTGCTTACATTATCATCGTACACAATGTAAATACACACACCATTGCTAAGCACAATGTTCTTGCTCACACTATTATACTATTATTGTACAATGTTCTTCCTCACACTATTGTTAATGTTCTTCCTCACACTATATTGTTAATGATCTTGCTCACACTAAATTGTACAATGTTCTTGCTCACACTAAATTGTACAATGTTCTTGCTCACTACTATTGTACAAGGTACTTGCTCACACTATTATTGTACACACATATTTCCTCGTACTACTTGTACACACCAGGGTACATTTCTTAAGACTACAGGGATTACAATATGTTCTTCCTGTAGGTATAGATACAGATATCTACAATCACATTGTGGGTGCACATATACATGTACATATGATACACATGAACAACATAGAACTTACTACTGACTGAAAGCTTACACAATATTACTCCACTATATGTGCAAAGATGTGATGGCATATTTCCTACTGTAAGATAGAGTAGCATTCCTAGTGAGAATAACTTGTATACGTGTAGAATTGTGTTTCACAGATATTATATGACCTATGTTTACATGAACGATACCCACTCCATTGGTTTGTGAACGATTACATTCATTATTTGAAGAATGATGCATTCCAATGTATCCTGCAATAGTGTGAAATTAGTGAATAGTGTGAACATGTGTAAATGTACGTCATATCCATCACACTTCGATTCATATCTGTCGTATACGGACAGATAATATTTTTCAATAATTTCAGTATTATGGCTAACTGTGGACAACAATTAATGAATAATCTAGCAGATATTGTAGTCTAGCAGATATTGTAAATGTTATATATAGATTACAAAATAGTAAATTCATATTCTTTATCTGCTGAATATCAATATTCTCACAACATTTTGAAGACTTCTATATTGTATTAAACCAAATGACGGCAAGGATATTAAATTAATATTATTAAGAAATATGAAAAGTTATTTCTTGAGAGGGTGTCACTACTTGACTTGACTTAAAGCGCAACACATTATCAAATCTTTGCACATATAATGAAAACAGCACATATTTTTCTTCATTTTTTTTTTAATATAAACATTCTAGATATGACCATACCACGTTTGTGATTTTCTGCCTATCTGAAAGCAGAGACCACAAAAGAACATTCAACAATTCAAGATTTGTTTTTAGTTAAACCGTCTTCTAGTCAAAGTATTTTCATGAAAGTTCAGTAATATCCTGGCCTGCTTTTCACGAAAAGGGGTCTGAATTTACGCCGGACATATATATCAGGACGGAAGCGCAGAGTTATATATACTCAGTGAGTGAATATGGAGTTTAACGTCGCTGCGGGAATCTTTCACCCATTTGTGACGCTATATGTACTCAGTGCTATACCTCCTGATATACGTCCGCCGTAAATACACACCCTTTCATGAAAGCAAGGCCTGGAGTGTGTGTTAGTTTTCAGACTTTGAAATATAAATGAATGATCTAAGTATAGCGTATTATCCAGGACAATGATTCCCGAAAGGGTCGCAGTGTAGACTCGGCCGCTCTACTCAACTACAGCAGGGCGAGACGTCGACCTTGATCTACGCCCGGCCTACTTCTACGACTCTTCCAGGAAACGTAGGCCAGCACTTTATCCCAAATCTTAGGACGATGTATCCTAACTATCAACAACAATCAACAACTAGTCAACTTACAATGCGCCTAATTAACATAATGCACCAACGAAAATGTCAATAGATACAAAAATGACATGCAACGATAGAATAAATAGCACTTTAACGAAAACATTGAAACACTTTGTATACCACTAGAAGCACACCACCTCTAGATGATTAAACACAATTACATTTGCCAGTTAAGTACAAATTTGTTATAATGATTTTTTTTTCTCCCAATATACGATATACGACATAAGATGCTAGACTTTTAGCAAAACAAATGTCCATTTGGGTTAATATTTCACGTCATTCAGTGAATTTACAGAAATATTATTAAAAGCATACTTGATCTTGCTATAAAGTTAATTCAACTTGACCACTGATGAGACAATTCAGTGAACAAGTTTTCATAATCCGGTGACAATACCATGAAATAACAAGAATCATTAACTTTCAACTTATTGAACAACGACCTCAGAAACAGAGGTTTATCTTAGAGAGAAAACACTAACAGTTTCAAGTAGAATTCCTTACGTGTTCAGTTTCCATGGAAACTAGTAAAGATCATGTCAACTTCAACAATTTCAAAGAAAGCTCAGAAACTAAACGTGACACTTCATAGAAACACCTGAATTTACATACATAAAATATGTATACAGAATAGTAACATACTGGAATATCATGTATCAATTTCCCCCACAGTATGATGCACCTATTCTTACATTAGAAACTGGGATATTGGGATGACATTAACCGTCTTTACCAAATACACAATAAACTGAGAAACCACAAAAGTTAAATTTGATTCCATAGTAAATGCCAAATAATCCCACATTTCCAAAAGATCAAGGGATACCTTGAACATTAGGAATTTACGCTAGGGACTAGAAGCATTGTCTACCACTGCTAAGACAATCCCACCGACAGTCTCGCAGACAACTTACAAATTACAAAGAATTGGCAATATACTTTTTTTGGGTCGATTTGCGACAAGTTAATATATTTGTACAAAAACTGGTATACAATAAGTTGCTGTTCTAATCATCTTGAAGGGCTGTGTAGTGTGTGAGCTCAGGACCGTTGCTCAGAGTTAGAACGCTATCCAACGCCACGGCCGCTACCGACTTGAGCACGCCAGTGTTCACGTCTCCGTTCACATGCAAGTCTTCTCGAGCGACCCTCTTAGCATACGAATAGTTCTCAATGGGGAACAACTGTCGCTCTTTTCTTTTCCTCGAGCTGACCCGGACCCCGTCTGAAGTCGACGACCTCCTACGACACATGGAAACAGTCATAGGCTGCTTAAACTGCGGAGTCGTCTTCCTCAGCTCGGCCTCGAGTTCGGGCCTGGGTTTGTACGCAGGTTGAACAGACTCGGGTACGGTCTGCGGCTCGACGCTCTCCACGACTGTCTTAGGAGGTTCCGCCGTGGAGGTAGGAATCACAGATTTATTTACAGGGTTGAGGGGTTTAGACAGCACTATTGATTTGGGCTCGCTACCAGGCTTGACGGCCTCCAGTAGTCTCCGACGCTTGTTGAACTCCTGCCACAGGTGGCGCTTCTTGTCCGACAGCTTCAGCGACCGCGGCTCCAGCATCTGCGGCTGCGCCACAGTCGTCAACACCTCCGTGTCGTCCGGGTAATGTTGGTGGGTGAGGAAGTTCCTGAGAGAGAAGAACTTGAGACAGCTGCAGCACTTGACACACAACGAGTTCTTCTTCTGGTACAGCTCAAAGTGGATGTCTCCGTCCTGGCTCACAGACGGGTGGCTGTTCGTGGGCTTCGGGTCTTTGTGACGAATTTCAATAACCTTACTGTCCACAGCACCAGCCGTTTTCTTTTTGCCCTTCTTGAAATTGAGAAGTCCTTTGATTTTCACTTTCAAATGACCAACTTTCTTCAGTTTAGATTTTTTATTTCCATTGACAGACTTATTAGAGTTCCTCAACCTGGTACCAGACACGCCTCGTCTTCTCGTTGTCGGTGAAGAGTTATTCTCCTCCTCAGAATCTTGTTCAAAAACACGTGCTCTCTTCGCTTCCCGACCCGAGTCTTCGGGTAGTTCAATTTTTCTCTTCTTTAACTCTTCTTTCACTAGTTTAAGCTTCTCGGCGTCGGACAACCTCGCCTTCCTCCGAACTGGGCTTGTGGCACTGCTCTTCTTCACGCTCTCGCTAGCGGACACATCGTCTTTCTCAGTTCGTTTTCCATCGCCAGAGTCCGTAGCCACATCACTGTTCGTTTCCCCCTTAAGCAACTCCAGGTAATTGATCTTCTTGTGTCGCAGCCGCTTAGACTCCTGAACGGGAGGAGTGTCCTTGACCGCAGCCTTGACCTCAACCTTGACCTCAACCTTGACCTTGACCTCAGGAACAGGCGCAGGAACAGATGATGCATCCGCGCTGGGACTTTCCACCGTCGCTGGGAGCACAGGCTCTTCAGATCTGCAAACAGTACTGTATTAATAACATGGGACAATGTATGTTACATGTATGCCAATAGTAACAGACTGATGGATTTAATCTTATTTAGTTGTAGAGATCTAAGGTAGTACTCCTTTCTAGCTGTTCTGTCTGTATTTTCTGTCCGAGACATGCGCAGTTACACTATCATAGCTGTTCTGTCTGTACTTTCTGTCCGAGACATGAGCAGTTACACTATCATAGCTGTTCTGTCTGTACTTTCTGTCCGAGACATGCGCAGTTACACGCAGCTAGAAAGGAGCACTACCTAAGAACTATGACTTGGACAAGCAGTACATTCCAAAACCTCATTCATGACAGTCAGTGAATTATTGTTTTACATCACAGCTGGAATCGTTCCTTGATGATTCTTCAAGACAGTTTATATGAAGACCTTGTTTATGTGATTACTGAAGGAATGAAAGTTATTTGCATTATGATTAACGTTTTCAATGATTAATGAAGCTACGACTGGACAATTAACTTACTTTTCAGCTTTTATCTTGGGAGGAGCCCTCGTCCGTATTTTCTTCCTGCATGGTGGTCCCTTCACTGGATGTGCGTCGCCAGCTGTAGCGGAGGCTTCGTGTCGTAACATGGCCTCCTCTCGTCGCCCCTGGTCGTCTGGTCGACTGGCTCTGGGCTGAGGAGTGACGTAGTAGCCGATCAGACACTTGGCGTCGTCCTGGGACACGATCAGCGTACTCTTGGAGTTGTACGCGCGGCCGTACTGCACCAGGAAGTACCTCTGCATCTCCGCACAGTTCTTCACTTCAATTCCCAGCAGCTGGCATCGCTTCTTCAGGATCCCCGTGTCCTTCGCGGGCAGGATCTGTTTGTGGATGTCCACGAGTCTGACAAACGGCTGGTTGTCGATCATTATTGCTGGAAGGTCGTTCCAAAACATGGTGACCGTCACAATCCACGGTGTGTTGTAGTCGGCGGCCGCTGATGCTGCCGAAGACGCCGTCACGGCTGTATTCGCGGAATTATCCATCACAGAAGTGTCCGTGAAAAGGTCAGTCTTATCAAGTCTGAAGTCGTTACCCAAGAGGTCAAATGGTTTTTCTAGAGATGGAATTAGGTCTCGTAACGGCGCACCGTCGCCTATAGCAGTCAGGTCAGCTTCCAGCAAAGCCTTGGTATGGCTCTCATTGCTGGGCGAGGCCTGAACCGACACTGCAGCCGGAGTCGACGTCTCGGACACCGGTACCAGCGCGGAACTGAACTCAGAGTTACTTTCTAGAATATCTGGCTCGTCCGTCTCCCCTACTACAGAATGGTCCTTGCTATCCGTGTCGAGTTCAGAGGCAGCACTTGACACACTCTGCCTCCTCTCAGCTTTGTCTGATGTACTCGCCTCATCAACAGATTTCTGGTCGGAACAAACTTCAAAGTGGTCCACTGTTTGGTCATAGTTCTGGTTGTCATCGAGATTATACTTGGCCGCACCACTGGAATCGATAATCTCCTCTGGCGTGGAATCAACGTCCTTCACAGCGTCCAACAGCATGTTCACCTGATCCGGCGTCAGACTCATATTTTCTCCCAAGAAGTTGATTCCCATTGAATCCTCCGCAGGGGTGTACAGATCCACAGAATCAGTCAGCGCTGTCGCCTCCGGTGATCCCAGATTGTCGTTCTCCATACTCAGGATTGTGCTGATGATATTGCTGTCCATATCTGCTATGTTCTCAGCAGCTCCAGCTTGTGGTACCTGAGGCTGGGCGTCGGCTGCTGCGGGTTTCTGACCACTGTGCAGGGCCAGAGCCAAGCCCGCTCCGTAGTACTTCTCACTGATGGACAAGCCCGCCTTGCCTCGGAGCTTGATGGCCTCGATGTCAGCGTCAGTCAGGTGAGGAACAATAATATCACCAGGCTTGGGAGCTGGAATTAGGATTTTATCCGACGGCAGATATGGCGGGAGCTCTTTGCTGGACCTCCTCCTACTGCGGGAGGCTTTGTTCAGATAGTACACGTACTCGTCCTTGAACTTGCCGGTGATCTTGAGCTTGGAGCCGTTGTCCAGCTCCAGTTGTTCCTGAACCTGCTGCAGTTTCTCCAGCCTCCTTCGACTGGTGCGGCCGATGACCGACGGCATCTTGTCAGGAGTGAAGTCCACGCCGAACGGCTCCTTGAAGTCGATGACATCCACCGGAGGAGGAGCCTCTAACGCCGGAGTGTCCACGGTCTCTGGAGGCTCTATTGGCTCAGTTTTAATAATCTTCATTCTAACTTTCGATTTCAATTTTGGCTCTCTCACACTCCTGCCGATTCTAGATTTATTATACTTCCTTTTCTCCGGTTTACTGATCTGTGGCTCGTGTCTGCTGTCGCGAGGCAAATGTCCCTGGCGGAGGCAGTAGTCGTGGTCGTGGTGCACCGACGAGTTGTCGAGAAATCCAAACTCAGAATAGTGCGACTCTCCGAGAAGAGGCAATCCCACCTCGTCCTGCACCTCGGAGCCCGCGTCCGACCGGTCCCAGTCTCCGCACGGGGACTGCAGGAATGACGGAATCCCTGGAGACTCGGGAATACTCATCGGAGGCGAGCCCATCAGACCTCGGTCAAAGTATCGCCGGCTACCGCTGGAATGGTCCTTTGTTACAGGTATTAGCAAGGTCTTACTGCCATTAGGAGGTGTTGCACTCTCACTATTAATATCAGAACTACTGAAAGATGCAAATGTACCAATTCTAAACTTGCCTATTTTGGATGGAATACGTCCGTGTATGTTATCACCACTGCCCGTGGGCGAATCTTCACAACCATCACTAGAACTAAAACCCTGAATGAAAGATTGATGCTGTGACGTGGATTCCCGCAGAGGAAGGGGAGCGAGTTTCACAGAAGGGAAGTCCGCTATGGACGAGTCTATCGAGGACGTTGGCGACAAAAGAGAAGCTTCTGTAGACACGTCGTCATCATGTCCTTTCACTGCCAGAGACATGTGCTTGTCTTCAAAGCCACACCTAAGACACGCACTCTCGATGGACATGCTCCTAGCTCTATGCTCCATGTCCTCCGCAGAACTGTTTTCCTCACAGGAATCCGATTCCGCCCCGTTTTCAGTGTCGTAACAGTCCGTGCTTCGTCTCTCGACCACCTTCCCTGGCTGTGAAGCGTACGAGTGGTCCGACTCCACCACCGACGCCGGCGCACTGCCCGCCCTGGACTCGCAGTCACTGGTGTCCACGCCCTCCTCGGATATCTGGCACTCGCTGGAGAGGTAGCGCATCTGTCCGGTCCCCACAGTGGTCAGATAGCTCTCCAGCAGACTGGAGGATCCTGGGTGTTCCGGCGCCTCGTTCCTCTCCGGGATGTCCGCAATAAAACTGGACTCGGAGTGTTCACTGCTCACGGAGTCGACGCCGGATCCAGAAGCAGTCGTAGAAGCAGCGTCTGAGGGACTAGGACCGAGATCCTCACCTGCTACAGTCTGACGGCCACACTTAGCACACAAAACACTGGCAGTCGTGTCCACGTCCACGTCCTTCCTCTTGCTGGGACTCCGGCACAGGCGACACATAGGGATAGCCGACGTCTGTGTCTCCATACTATTGTTCTCATCGTCTGAAGGCTTCTCGTCCTCGGGCAACCCCGAGACAACACCAAAAGCATCATCGTCATCTCCAGAAGCCTTGTCTTCCAATGCAGCCGTTTTGCTAACATTTTCAGAAATTTCTGTTTTCTTTAAATCACCAGTCTTTGTGGGCAAGCAGTCGCTTGCTACAGACACATCACTAGTATCGGAGGAATTGTTCTCGTCTGGTGTTAGAACGAGATTTCTGGTCATTGCAGAGTCCACCCCATCATGGCTTGGTTTACGAGCAACCACAACCCCAGCGTCTGCGTCAAGCGCTCTCTCAGAGCTCCAGGAATGTCTTCGCAATGTCCTCCCGGGCAAGTCGTCCTCCGACACTGTCCTCACATCCTGCGTCCTCTCGGACACGGAATCAAACAGCTTCCCGATGTCACTGGGAAGGTTACAGGAATTCTGCCGCTTTATCTCGCTTCTGACCACCTTCCTGGCCGAGCCCATCTTCTCAACTTTGCTAGGATCCTTTTCCTCTGCAGACTCGTCGCTGGCCTTATCATCGCAGTTAGAGTCGGTGGAGCTGGTCTTGCCGGGCAGACCGGGAGTCTCCGAGTCGTCTCGCTGGAGAGCCGCCGCTGCGGCCAGAAGATCGAGTGGATTGAAATCCATGACACGTGCTCCCCGTATAGCCGGTGCCCAACATGGGGATCTGTTCAGTGGCAGCCACACACAGCAACCTGTAAGTACACAAACAACATCTCCGTCAAAAAAACACTCCAGCATTACAAATACAATATTGAATATCATACACAGGGCTCTGGACTAACACATACCCGGCGTACAGGGGCAAGTTAAATTGCACTGCGGGCAACCTACTTTTTAACACTTTGCACCTTTGGTGCCTTTGCTACTTGCCCTGACTTGCTCTGCGGGCAAGTAACTCAGAATGTTAGTCTAAAGCCCTGATACATCTCAGCTGGTTACATTCCAGCTTTACTTAATTTTATAGTGCAATCAAGAATATTTCTTTTCATAATTAAAGTAACTTTTAGCATAATTACAAACATTTACAAAATTGAATTAATAGTCTGTTAAAATCATTTTAATTTTATATTTCCTAAACAACTACATCGTGGAATGAAGCAAATTTCAGTTCACGTTACATCCTCTAAGACTGAGTCAATATAACATATGAATTACATGTAACAATGTGCTGGCTATTCATCTAACACATCCATGCTCTCATCTGATCAGTTTTACAGAACAATGCAAGTAACAAGCAACAACCCTGGCAATCTGACAAACACAAGTACCTCCAGGCTTTGACCCTGTACTCTGACAGCAAGCAGCATAGACATAGTGTGTTTGTAAGCAGACCACGCCTGACAGTAAACAGAGGAGGGGAGACAACTCCAGCAGGCACACAGAGCAGGCTTTGTTCACGGCCAGAGCCAGCTAATCAATACTATCCAGGCTTCTAGTACACTTCCACAGTAGACACAGGCCGCCTCCCTCAGCCTGCCTCAGCCTGCCACACCAGCTGCAGCTGTCTCACAACATGGCAATCTGGTCGTGTAATACTACCATACCAGTACTGCTAGTCATACAATACTAGTCATGTCATCAGCCCGGCAACACTAGCCCTGTAACTAGTGTTGTTCCGATTAACCGATTTCATCGAGCATTGGTTGGTCTTGAGTTTCGATCAACAGATCGATCACAAACTC
>JAUTBZ010155601.1:0-11349 GCA_032361785.1 Lepetodrilus galriftensis
AGAGAGAGAGAGAGAGAGAGAGAGAGAGGGGGGGAGGGAGGGAGAGGGAGGGAGAGGGAGAGAGAGAACCCTGGCGAGTTTGGAGGTTTATGTACATTTTATGGATGGTCTGGTGTATTTCTTATCGTTGTTGTGGAGGGTGTTCTTTTGTTGTTGTTTTTTGTGAGTGTGGGAGGCCGGCGGAGGGAGGTATGATTGTATGTGGTATGAAATAAGGACATGCATTTATTATTACAATGTCTCATTTTAATTAATAGCTATGCTTATTTCCTAATCCATGTCTACCGACATATGTAAGTCAACCGAACATGAACATATAACATTTAATAGCTAATAATTACGCACTGCATTGAGGCATTGCAAATTAAGCCACAACTGGTAAGTCAAAGCTGTAAACACACGGCACCACAATACTTATATATGAATGCACACATTAGCTATATTAGCCGCTAACTTAGATCTAAATGTAACGTCCATGTCAAATTAAAATACATACCACCCAATGTGACACAAATTAACATTTAGTTCATGTTTGAAGAAGTAATTGAGTCATAGCGTAATTTATGCATTATCTGGATTGAATCCCGACGCTACCTTTCATCGCTGACCCTCCCTGGTCTTTCACGGTCCCTCCAGAGACAAAACACCGAGACAGTTAAACTGATTGCAACAGAAATGTGTTGTAATGGAATTAGCAATGCCTGTACGCACATGTGGAAAAAGAAGCGCTTCTATTTGCTGTAAGTTCTAATGTTATTAGTCCATCTAATACGAACATCTGTCTGACCAGACTGCGCCCGATGGATAGATTTGATAAAGGAACATTTTCGTCGGATCCAGATTTTCTAAAACAAAAACTACGTCACTGTCTGTAGTTCATTATATTTTTTTTAGGAAATGCTTTCCTGTCGAACTCAGATTTTCCTTGCTTTCGGCTATACCTTCCCCGGCAGTTTATAGATAGTGTTTATGTAGGCTGTGCGACTTCCAGGAAAAAGCTCCCAAATACATATATATGTAGACTCCAGCCATTGCAAATTGCGTAATACCATGTCGTGCATGTACTCTATGCCGTAGCTGCTCCAACAAATTGCCTATTATATATATGTCTGGCGTATATCTCAGCTTTTATATTCAGTTTATCCTCGCGTTGTGATAACTATACAATAAAAGCAATCCAGACAGCATATTATATCCATCTTTCTCTGCCAGCATACAGACCACTATATGTATGGATGCCGAATATAAGACAGTACTCTAACATGCCACATGGCCATTAGCGGAGATCGATAGTCCGATATGCAACCGGGGGATCTTTGGCATATGACTCATATACTAAGATCATATTAGATATAGGAAACAGTACTCTATGGTACATTGTCCGACCATGACACTGAGCCCTTTCTCAGAATACGACTGTTGTCTTCACATGAAATCTATAAATCTTATCGAAGTATTGATATTCCGGTAGATATCTCAACAGTTAAGTGTTCAAAGATTATGTCATTTGATATTGCCTGTAAAGTGTCTCCACTGACACAACGTCCATACATGTCACAGGTCGGAAGGAACTCTAACTCTAAGTCTACCGTCCTATGTCATCATTCCATTGTTCTGACATACATGCTTTAAACATGTTTTAGTGTCGACACAGAAGGAGTGACACACAAACTAGTCCGGCTTATATAAATGCCACCCCTATTCGTATAAAACGCAAACAAATTTAGATAAAATCATAAACTACATGTGATATTTGATTTAATCGAATAGTATCAACGAAACCAATTTAATTAATTAGTATAGTATTTGTTCCTTTATTTAAACCCACAATATATGTAAGTCATTACGGTATTATCAGTACACTTGCTAAGCTTCCCACAACTATAACCTAATCCAGCAGTATAAAGAATGTCCTAATCAGTGACATCGCTGGTATTAGATTTAGCCTACATTATACTAATCCGTATTATTATTAATGTCTTCTGTGGATGTAATCTAAGTTCAATATGCTTCCTGATAGTTCCAGTCTGTGGACAGGAATCATAGATATGTGGGTGCTCTATAGCCTGGGTCAGGTTCATAAGAAGGCTCTTTGTCAACGTGGTATGAGAATTGCAACTCATACACTTTCCGGAGATAATTGCGCTGTGGAAAAGTATACAACATGGCGAATGGCGGATTGCGTCAACATAGGATAAGGTTAATGACGACTGTAGGGCAACGTTTTAGAATGCATTTTTTGTTATCAAGAAAGTAATGGCTATTTATGATTTACGATTGTTGGTCTACTTATTCTGATGCCGTAGACGGTAAACATGTCAGTTTTAATTATCGTTAAAATATCGCATCAGAAACTCCACGGGATAGCCTATTTAGGGAAATAGTATATTTATGTAGCTAAAAGTATGGCATAATGTGTAATGTAAATGTCAAAAATTGTCCATAGCAGGCATTATTTAAGACATGTCGATATATGGACTTTAATATAGTGATATTTTCCCGATACAATGATAATTCAACTTGGTATGATCCCATATTTCAGACAAATCTCCAATTTGCGCAAGCTTAACACTGGGATAATACCCTGATTGGACAACTATGTGTGGGGGTGTGTTCAAATAACTATATATGTTTATGTGAAGATGAAAAGTACGGCTATTTTTCTAATTAATAATGATATGAAAAATAACATAAATTTATAATATTCATAGCTATCAAATATAATATTATATTATAATATTCATAGTTACTTCAGTTATCAAATCAACCGATTGACAAGACTACTACTACTCTACTACTACTACTCCTACTACTCCTCCTCCTACTACTACTACTCCTACTACTACTAAATAAATAAATACTACTATTAATACTAATACTAATACTATAATAATAATAATAATAATAATAATAATAATAATAATAATAATATTAATAATAATAATGGTAATAATAACAGCTATTTTGATAATTTTCATGCAAAGTATATTAGTATCGTTCATTTAGTGACAACGTGTCTCGTTGCTGTACTTACTTGACAACATATCTGATAAATAAAACATTCCTGCTGTAGGGCCTACTAGTAATACATGTAGTTGGGAGTTGCGCATAGCATTGTGTTGGGAATACGTATAACATTTCAATTGCGATAGATAGTGTATACGTAGCGAGAGCAGACGGTGCGTATAGAAAGATTTTCATAAAATCATAATATATAAATACTAATAATCTAATGTAGGAATGTCGAAATTGTCACTATGATCGCAGCTATTTCTTTTCGAGGGTCAATTAATATTGTAATAATATAAACAACTTAAAATTGTAAAAAAAAATAAAAATGTATTGAAACATCACTGATTCAAATTCGATTTTTCTCTTTGTGATAAAATATTTAGCCTCCGCTATTTTATATTATTCTGAGTAGTTTTTATAACGTTCTTTTAACAACACGCAGGTTGACAGGTTTATTGTGTTTGGTCACATTGTTTTTTCCATCTAATGACTCGTTGCCCGCGATATTTCTATCTAGTCTTGATAACAACTATTCCCACAAACCAATGTCACCAACTTATTAAAATTAATAGTGTCATCCGATGTCATCTAGTCATCATTATTGTCCATAACAGGCAGAGACAATTATCATTTAATACGGACACGCGGCACTGTTTCTGGGGACGACCTCTGTGTTTTAGATAGCATTATCAAAGACGCCATGCCTGCTTCTATTTCTCTGGGTCCAAAGGAGGTGTAATGGTTGTGTTGTTTACTGCCCACTGCAACGCTTATCGATTCCCAACAAACTACCCTTCTCCCAGGAACGCCAATACCATCAGTGTATTCCACACAGGGTTGGTAAACAGAGCCGCACCTCCACAAGACAACGCATGCCAATCAAACTGGGGATCCCGCCCATTGCAGATATCCATATGATACAATGATAGTATTGCCCATCTCAGCAGTGGCAGGTGAAGCCACGCCCCTCGCCGTACTCCAACAAATACCATGTGCTTGTTTCGTCTCCTACAACGGAGGATTATCGGACCATAACATCACAGCGCTAGATAGCGATTGTATCTGACTTCCAAATCATCTGTAATTCACTATGCGTGCCTCATAACTTGGCTGAACCAAGCGCTCGGATTCTCAACTCACGTGTAAATTTATGCACGATCACGCCCGCTGCTTTCCTCCGGCATTGGTGGCTGTGAACAGCGAGTGGCAGCGAGTTCTGTGTGCAGCGGTCTGCCAGCCCCCTTCTCTTGGCCGTCAGTCGCTAGACGGCGCTCATATCAACATTGCCACTGCATGTTATGGGGGTGTTCCCGTGTTAGCAGTCTCGGTGACAGTCAGCGCTGACGGATTTACCCAATGTTACTGTCCTCACATACGTTTCAGTGAACACCTTGGAGATAGCACTAGTTTGTCTTGTCGTGGTACCCTGCACGGCCAATGGTGTAGCTCGGGATCACAGCTTGATGGTTGGTGCGTACAGTGAGTCCGTGATTCACGCGCACGGAGTCTGACCAGGGAGTTTACTGGGAGGTGCTCGGACTACTGGTCTATGTCAGGGGGTGGAGGCGACTGTGTCACCAGTACGGAGTTGTAGTGTACGATGGTACACATGACAGTGAAACCTTCAACCATGGACTGGATTCTTGGAATTATACTCTTATCCCTAAACGCCTGGATCTCACAAGGTAAGAATCTCGTCGAAACCATATAGGCATATATCACTACATCATCAGTGCACACTACATCATCAATACACGAACAGATACATGATAAAGAACACATCATAGACATTCAGTAGTCGACCAATATCACATAACTAGTAGAATAACGGTGGTGGCTATTTGTCCGAATACCGCGATGTGTGTTTATTACCAATGGAATGGTGAGGTATTTACGTGTGTGGTTTGGACATCCCGCCTCTTCCCGGACTCTGTTCAGGATACTACTGGAAGATGATGAGAGAGAACCAGTGGAACTACGCAAAACGCCAAAGTTTAATGCCAGCCTTTGAACTCACATCCCCAAGTCCAGATTTGATGTTGGTTTTATCCTCACGGCGCCGTGACGAGGAGATTCTACTGAACAGAGCTAATTCTCACCCTCTAGAGACTGCGTGTAATAGACAGAAGTCTCCAGACTCTGCCGTCCATTCCCTCATTCAATAACCTCCTCGCCACGGCTCGCCCCTCGCTACGGCTCGCTGCACTTCCGTGATTCCTGTCGTATTGGCACTCATTCCATCTGAATCCTGCGCTATTCGCGTAAATATCATTAGAGTTGTAGTTGTCCCAGATGTCCACGTTGTCGATGTGCACGTCGCGGTCCCTGTCACATTCCTCAGCGACGTCGCTCTATAATGAGAGTCAAACTCGTGGCTCTTTTCGTCGGTCCACTGAGAATTACCTTCACTATAGTAGTTGATTTGAAATCCATATCAACTTGGAAACGAATTATTTAAGTAAATATTCTGTGATAGGAATTAAGCTAGGGTATTTAAAATTCCATTGTTGTCAGAAAATATTCGCAAATGCATGTTTGTCCGTTTGTCTTCTTCATTAATAATAAAACAACCATGTTTTGAATAACAAAAGATTATCATAGTTTTTGTCTAAGGTAATTTTCATGGCATGGACAAATTACGACTTAATTGCCTTTACAATTATAAAATATTATTACATTATTATTTTGAGGAGAAAATTACAAAAACAGTAATTTTTCAGGCATCGATTCATTGCCATCGCAATCTGTAAATAATGCCATACACAAATGTTATTATGTCTCATTGTATAGTCATAACCATTATTCTTGAACTATTTCGCTCACATTGATTTTGATTAAAGGTAATTTTATATATACTAAGTATCCAATTTCTAGTATACCAAATAGTTATATTTCAATGATATACTACCAGAGTGTTCTCGTGTGTTCTCATCATAGGGTTTCATCCGTAGCCCGAAGTTTAATGTTAACAATTCATTGTTTTATAAATAATAATAATAATAATAATGATAATAATACTAAGTTGGAACCATAATTGTCTCTTCGCCCTTTACTATCTCTCATCTTACTTTATTACTACTACTACTACTACTAATAATAATAATACTAATAACAATAATACTAATAATAATAGCAATAAGTGTGAACCAGAATCGCCTCTTCGCCTCTTGCTAACTCTCACCTTCGTTCACCTATCCAAGACCAAACTACATTCCTAGCTGACCAGGTGTTGTCAAATTCAATGTTCTCCTGACAAGGGTGGCACTAACCACCCTATAGATTTAATACCCGAACTATTCATCGCTGTAAACTGACACTCGCACACACAGAATGCCTTCTCCCTGATTTGTGACAATACGTTTAACAACTGAACCCTCCCTAGCCCTGCGCCTTGGGTCTGGTCTCGGGGTTCTGTTTGCCCAGCCTGGATGTGCAGTCAGCTCGGGTCGTAGGATTTCTTCTTTTCTATTATAAACGGACTAGCCGTTTTCTGAGCAAACACACTTCGTTCAATCCTGTTTTTCATTTTCCTTTGTCTGTTATTCCGGCAGGAACAAAACACAATGTTGTCGATCTAAATGAGGCGGGAATTGGGGGTTTAAGTCGGGTTCTGGCGGTGGGGCATGTGTCCAGAGTTGTCGCAAAGGATATCACTCCAGAAGAGGAACTCTGCCACACTGAGACAAAGCTAATCCCCCTGTGACAGTTAGGACAGCTGAGAAACACGGAGGGTTTCGTACAATCTGTTTGCGATTACTCAATGACCAAACACCGACCAACATCGGACTGTGTTTAATGTTCAACTAATTTGAAATCAGGGCAATGAAGGCTTGATCCCAGAGCGGCAATTGGACGCGAACAAGTCTCCAGTGTCATAGCAACATCCAGCTTGTAAATCAAACAGGACCAATGCTCCGCCTAATTAAAAATCATATATTAATATGATGTAGATTCATCTTTTGTATGTTGACATAGGTCTTCATGCTATACTTATTTTAATACTCAACTAGCGTTAATTTCATGATTTACGGTACCCAACTTTCGCGATCCAAGCTTAAATTATTCTCCTCTATAACTTTGGCGATCTCGTGTGTTATGTCTAAGGTCGGGTACTTGAAAGACTCCACTTATAGATTAGACTATAGCTGTAGCCCGACTACTGTAAATAATTAACTCCTTGCTAATGTTCAATGGATTTCAACACACTAGAGAGATTTGAACTCGACACACTCTGGGTCTAAATAGGAATCGATTGTTTCCAGATATATACAGTTGTGAAAACAATTTATTCTTACAATACTCCGCTGATTATAAGAAGAATTAAGATAACTGCTCTGACATAAGAACATGTAACAACGTGGAATATAAATCACGTTATTTATCCACTGTGTTTGTAATCACGACAACAGCACCCGACTGTTGGTAAAGAGCTCAGATTTCCGTGCGAGTAATTGGTATAGCTTCATTTGAATGGCAAGTTAATGAGAATATCCAGACATGTTTCAGCTCATGCTCTTGTCCTACATGTTGCCATTGACTGCCAGGTCTACAATTTGTTTCATTGATATTTGACTAAGAGACAGATGATGAGACTTGATGGAGACATGATACCAAGTCCCCACGGCCAACCGCCCCGTTCCCAGCGTATGTAGGATGTCAAGGGGCTACTGCCTTAATTCATCGCATTGAGAAGGCTTAGTACTTTCTGCCAGACCCGTCTCTCTGTGAATCAATATGGACTGGTCAGTATACGTTGAGTTGTCGGCATTGCTGGACTCTCGGTCCGCTACGATTGATTGCGCCCTATCCGTATTCACATCACCGATCATTATCGCTGCAAATCGAGTTTACGTGATGAGTTGTATGGGCTAGGTGTTAGTTCCATGTAGCCGCACCACGGCACCTACGCACCTGTGCCCGGAACCAGCAGCGTCATCATGGGATGGCGTAAGATATTTGTGTTTGTTTTCTCGTAGCTCAGGCGGTAACGCGCAGGATTAACAATAAGAAATGTTGAGTTCGAGCCTGACATCTGTCAATATATTTTATAATGTATGTTATAATAAGGATGTGATGGTTAAATTGTTTGAAAAGTAGAAGTGTCTGGAACCAACAGGCGTATGAGTTTAGGACGTAGGACAGGAGACGACGTCCTCGGGGTAGTTCTGGGCTAGTGCGAGGAGTATGCTTGATGGCGGTCTAAGAGTGTAGGGGCTGTACGACACCTGCTTGATGTCTCTTTCTAGGGGCTGTGTTATAGACCAGCAGAAGCTGGGTGAGGGTGATTATAGACTCGGCCTGAGCCGGAGGGGAAGTGGGTCTCACAGTAAGCAGATTGGCTGTGCGCTACGTCGTTAATGCGCTTTCTATTGATCTCACGGCTGACAGCACACGCCTGATCCCTGGCCAAACTAGAACTAGAACTAGACTTTCAACTAATAACCATCTCTTTTACGTTCAGAGCATATATAGTTCACGTCGTTTACACCCTCACCACGACATAAGGTTAATTGTTTATTATACTAGATCTATATTATCACATATGGATACAAAGCGAATATGAAATATTTAATTATATTTTAGTTTGTGTTAATATAAAATACACACGTTATGCATATCACCTGCCTGTCACCTGTACTGAGGTGTTGTATTAGTAATGTGTCTCATCCGTAACTGGAGGTATTTACTCCTCATCACCTGGTGATTATACTTTCATGACGTATCGATTTCTTTGTTTCAGTCTTAAAATAATTTACACAGGCATGCATTATTGATCTTTTTAAATGTCAAACGTCGCCTGGTTTCTTACCGCTGCAAACATGGTCGTATAAATACATAGCTAGCAGTTCTATTTATACCACATTAATACATTGATCCATTCGCCATATGATATGATTCTCAAAGAAACGCCGTTCTTCAATACACAGTTTTTGTATACATTTTTGCACATATGATATGATTCTCAAAGAAATGACTTTCTTCAATACACAGTGTGTGTATACATTTCTGCACATATGATATGATTCTCAAAGAAATGACTTTCTTCAATACACAGTTGTTGTATACATCTATGCACACTAGTAACTGTATAGGGTTTATGTTATTGCAGACAAACACTTAAACATCGCTTACCATATGTCTCCGGTTAATCTTCAAGTGAAGCGTGAAGACCAAATTTATGACATCTTTTCATTCTATTGTGTACACTATGCTATACATTTGTCATGATTGGTATCCACATTGGAAACAGTGACACGTGGCGTTAATGTTAAATAAAGGTTGATTACAAAGCTCGGTCATAAAGCAAAGGTTGAATTGACAAGACTGGTTTCACTTGACTCATTCGTATTGCACCAATGTACGAAGGTTCACGTAGGCTCGCTTGAGTGCCAAACTCAAATTATTACACATAGATCACTGATCACACTTCACGGATGCAATATGTTGCCTGTAACAGGTGGTGTTTGGTTCTGCACACGCGCGCGCGCACACACACACACATACACACACACACACACACACACATACACACACGCACATGCACACACATACACATACACACACGCACGCACACGCACACGCACATACACACGCACGCACACACACACACACACATATATATATACACATCATCTATACAGAGAGGTTTATTTTTAACATTTTGATCTTTGAAAATGATACTATTTTGTAAAGAATTATACTGTGCTATCAAGCATGCCTTGATGCATGGATGCGTTATATGAATTTACTAATACGTATATTATTATTATGTTTGGCTATTTCAAAGAGTTATTCCAATTCCAACCTAATAGTATTTCCACCAGACGACCCCGCATACATGCATACATTTGAATTGTCAAAAGAAATAATAACATTGAATATTCATTTAAATTTAGTCGTCCACTTTGCTGCGGAATAATGTTTGTTTTTGCTTGACTTTAAATAAATTTCTTCAGCATGAAAGTGTTTTACTGTGTACACACAAAGCTGAATCGACATGAGCTGCATTAAGTAGACTTCCCGTACTCAGGGGTAAATGCTCGACGTCGTCTCCAATCTGTATTAACGTCAGACGTTGTAAGACATTTACAGAAGGACCAGCATGCAGTGCGGCGGTCCTTGTCGTCCTTGACCTTATAATTGGTAACATAAATAAGGGACATATTCTTATTCTAGAAGTACCACCCTCCAGGATCCCCCCCCCCCCTTTCATCCTCCCAGGTCCTTTCCCCTGTCCGTGTGAAGGCCTGCAGTGCTACTTAATGTATAATGCATGATCACTTTCCATTCACCCATTTCCGACTTTACAAGCCAGACTGCCCATTACCAGCGTCTTTATAAGGACGAGCATTTATAATTGATTAGGACACAATATTGCTGTAAATATTTATAATCACTCTTAGATAACAATGTAGGTTTTATTAGTAACTAGACAGGTCTGTGGTTGATTTCCTGTAATATCTCCAGCCGGCGGTGCCGCTGTGGTTTATGTACCTTGTTCCTGGCAGACAGGTGATGCATTCCAGGGGCAAGACAAGGTTGTAATCAGGTTGTAACCTTCCGCTATGAGAACGTAGTGCAAGTGGCACACAATAGAGTTGTGCACACACAATAATCCACTTGGAACGCCGAGATGTGATTTATTAATCAGACTTGGGATGCCACTTCAGCGTCCAATTACAGTCCGTGCTGCTCACATGCCATCCAGTTTACTACAGCAGCCCCAGAGCGCTTCATCTCTTATACAACCATGCACAGATTTGTGATATACGTATTATTCATTTTAATATTTGGATATGTTTGAACATATTAATTTTAATTTTATAATTTATTAATTTATTTTGTTATTGTTGCTTTTATTGTTTACGTATTATTCATTTTAATATTTGGATATGTTTGAACATATTAATTTTAATTTTATAATTTATTAATGTATTTTGTTATTGTTGCTTTTATTGTTTATATTATTTTTACTCGGGGTGGTGGTGGTGGGGGTGAGGGTGAGGGTGAGGTGGGTGATGACATTATACCACTACGAGTTTTCCATCCTGAGTGTCCAGGCTAAATATCGGCAATGTCTCGACGTCATTAATGTGTATCATGTATTATGGATAAGCATGTAAGGTGTACCAAATTTTGCAATCCAAACACCAGATACCAACCACAAAATATTGTCCAAAATTCTAAGTAGCATGTATTCTTGTACAATTGTACATTCCAGGAAACAGCCCTTTCCCCTGTATGTATAGTTATCGATGTCTCCACACTGAACGTCTCTCTCTCTCTCTCTCTCTCTCTCTCTCTCTCTCTCTCTCTCTCTCTCTCTCTCTCTCTCCA